>JAOYRR010000611.1:0-61261 GCA_038994665.1 Podotricha telesiphe
ATATATATATAAATATTAATTAGTGGATGCCTGTAAGGGTAATCTTAGGGCCTATTTTACTTTTTTCTCTGAACGTTCATTTGTATACCTTGCAAAGGAATGCACGTAAAGGCGCACATTGTGGGTTCGATTCCCACTTGACTTATTTTTGATATTTTTTTTAACTTGATATTTTTTTGTCTCTGATAAGAAAAAGATGGGCGTTTAATTTCGGCATTCAATACATATCGTCTCGAAAAGAGAGAAAAACCTTAAGCTGAGTAAATAATACAATCGTCTGATGTGATGATGCTATTTTTGACACGGGTGATGCTATTTTTCTATAATTTGTAATCAAGATGAGCACTTAAGCTTTTTATATGTGAGATTATTCACTTTTATCTATTTAAAATAAGACATTTTTATATATCAACCAAATTAGTAGTTAACTACCAAATTGAACGATATATGTAATTTATCTAGCGGTCTGAAATAAACGGTTTATTATTATTATTATTATATTTAAAATTGTTACAATTTCATATAATGAAATAAGTGAAATTTATTATGACATATTTATAAACTTACATATGAATTGATTATCCATCACACGAAGTCTGTCGCATAAAAGACCCGATCGTTATATATACTATACTATACTACACTCATAGAGGAGTATGCCCACAATCTTGATCGATTTGAGCAGTCACACTTTTTTATTTTTATACATCTCCAGAGTATATTGATTATGGCATGCTGAGGATAACAGTGTAATTAAAAGAAAATGATAATGCGATAACTCGTAACCAATAGTGATTTAAACGGAACTTGAAAGTAACCAACCAACGGGAGGGCGAAAACATTTATAAATGATTTTATTCTTTTATTTTTAACTATTTGGTCGATTGAACTGTACTAATATAGTTCACGTAACTCATTAAACTTCATGGTTGAAAGTACGCAGTGGTGATATATTAACTATAATAATTTATTGAAATTTTACAGTATACGCATAACAGTAACAAATATATAAATTTAAGAAGATTAAAACAATTTCTCCCCTTTTTTTGCCTATACAAGGCACATTGAAATAGTATTTTTTTATAGTTTTCGCTTAACAGCATCCAACAGAGCGGCGCAACTCCTAGTCTCGGTGCCCTAAAAAAATTAGACCCGCTCATCGAGACTATCATGGGCTTCTTCAGATTAATCAGGGGTCTCACCCAGCTGGGTGGACTGCCCAGGCAGCACATAGCTGCTCCTTTCTATGACAACCATTTCCTCCTCGGGATCAGCCAGTTCCACAATTCCATTAGCAGGCCAATAAGTCCTAACCCAGAGACTCACCCATATTAGAGGGTGGCGTTGACCTCAACGACCAGGGGACCTCGCCCTGATATCGTTTCCCCTCTCTCCAGTTAGGTGCAGAGAGAAGATCACAAATGTAAGTGGAGACTATCATCAAAGTAGTGGCAGGGTGCGTCGGGCTCCATGCTTGATGAGGACTAGCGTGGTTATGGATATGTAGGATGCAGTGACACCTGTCTAGACACTGGCAGAGGACTGGGCCAACTGTCTCGAGAATTCCGTGCTTTAGCACTCGCGTGATCCAACTTGGCTTCCCATCTCTCAAACAATCCTGGTCTCACATAAACTGGCTTTACCGGATGTCCAAACGCCACGATTCGCCGCGGTTGTCCAATGCGTCGTATTATCACGTCCAGATCCCTTGAGACTATTCCGGTCAGCACACTCGATAGTCCAGATAGTCAAACGGTCAGTCTGGTACCCTCTCAACGCTCTAATTGCGTCTGCGCCTGCTGCAGGAAGGTAACCTTCTACTAATTCAGGGCAGAAAATTTGCAGCTGCAGCAGTTGAGTACCCTCGAGCTGACCTCTCCAATGTGCAATTGGTGGTTAGAGGTGTTTATACGGTTTTCATAATTCGTACAGTGGCCATGCGAATACCACTAACAATGATATTGGCATGAGACGCTATCGTCTCCGGCGCAAATCGTTAAACTTATGAAGAGCGACCTCCAGGTCAATTTAACCAAGGCCAATTAAAAAAGACTAAATCGATCGATAATCGGCCACGTAGTATCAGAAAAATGTTTATGATATATTTATGATAATTAAACGGTTTTGTTTAATTTGTGCTATGTTTCTATTCTACTCGTATAATTTATTGAAATACAAAATTTTACCTATAAAAGTTTTGGCTATTGTTCTATTTTTTCCGAATTTTGTTTATTTTGATAATAGGTTTTTCCTTACTATTTATTAGTTACGAGATATTACAGTTTCCGGTGCAACTAATAAAATCGCTCATAAAGTTTTTGTGCCTCAATTGTCAATATCTTCATCTCAATTGTAAATATCTATGTTAAATTGGGCTAGGTGTGGAGCGCCACGCTAAGCTAGGCGCTTAGGCTAGGGACAACTAAGGCCACAACCTTTTTTGGCTGGATCAGCTCCTGCTCACACTTAATCAATTATTGTTTTTATTATGACTAAAGATTATATTTTGTGCGAATTGTATTATGTATTTATTTAATTAGCCATCATTAAATTACATAAGTATTTTATATAATAATATATGTTTATATAATTTATCGGCATCGAGATAATATTTACGTTGTGGACCACCCAGATATAAGTATAATGAGTTTTTTTAATTATATAACTATTTTTTTAACTTATATTATGTGCAACCAAATGCAAAGCGAATGTTCAGGGTAATAATTAAATCTTAAATCCTAATAAAATCTCTTTGTACAAGGCAACTATATTTGAAATTTTTTAACAATGCTTAAGCGCAATTATCATGTATTTTGTTGTAAAATCTTATGTATTATATTTATTATAATATTTTTAATGTGTGAAATACGGGATGTGTGATATTATTATATAAATTTCTTAGCTAAATAACGAAAATATAAAATTTTCATAGTTACAATAAAAAAACACCTGCGTTCCAAAAAATGTTGCATATAAATTATGTTGAAACCAGATTTTATTATATATTGAAAGTCATGTTAATTTCATAATATTTACTTCAACCATACTTCAAATACACTATTACTTTGTCATCCCATCATACGAATCGTTAGTGTGTAGTGTGTTACAATAGACGTAGTTACGTCTATTCCGAAACTTTGGTGTGAAAAGAAGGGTAAGAGAAGCTTTTTGTAAGCTCACTGTTGTAATACATTATTAAAAAATAAAATATATTAATATTATTTATATTATTAAACTTAATTTGTATCTACATATGCGCATATGCATAATATAACAAAATATACTTAGTAATAACTAAAAATAGATTTGAAAGAAATAACTAGTACTAAGTTGTAATCTTAAAGATTACTTAAATTACATATATCTTAAAGGAAAAAAAAACTAAATTACACAATATTTAAATATAATATTTAAAATGTAAATAACAAAACACGTTTAATTATAATTTTTACTTGATTAAATAAGTATTGATTTTCGTCTTGAATATGTCATCACGTCATTTTGTAAGATGAAAACTTTAGAATTTTACGCGTCGGCGGGCGAACACGTGAACGGACACTAGCAAGCCTCAATGGCCAGCTTTTCGTAACTCATGTTATAAACAAGACTTTCTTGCATACAAATTAAGTTGAAACCAGGTTCTTAGGTGTACAAAAACAAACAAGCAAGTTATATGTATATCTTAAAATATTTACTTAACCATACTTAAATACAATATTACTTCGTCATCCCATTTTATACTCGTCATAATTCTGTAGTGTGTTACAATAGACACAATTGTTTTGTTGTAATAAAAAGCACAATTCAATCTAATTACGAATGATCAATTTAATATATTTAATTTTTAAAATATTTTTTTCATATGCATAATTATGATAAAAATAATCATCCAGCTCCGCATAGCATAGTCAGAGAGAACGTAGTGTCAAGACACTCCGTTTCCCACTTCACGAGTAGACTAGCGAAACTCAACGCCGCGCTTTATATTGTCACCAGAGGGTAAAAATGAAAATAATTTACATATATATAAACATTACCCCGAGTGGAAATTGGATTCACAGCTATCTCGTATAAAGTAAGACGCTGTCACACTCAGACACAATTTAACTTTAAAGTATGATATTGATAAACTTAGGACATTTCTGGGCTAATACAAAAGGTACTCAACTAAATATTCAACTAAGTGAAGGTTCGCTTTTTAGATATTAGTCTTATTAGATTAATCACATTTATATAATTACTATGAAAATAATTAAATTATTATTTAATAAAAATTTAAATTTGACAGTAAAAGTGTTAAACCTCGGTGTGAAACTGTTAAACAAAAACGGTCACTCCTCTTACGGCTCTACGACTATTTACAAAAAACCATGGCACCATTACAAATTTTTAGTGGCCCCGCACAATTTCGACTGATTATGAGATGCATTGTATTGCGCAATCATTTTAGGCACTACCCATTTATTTATTTACGGTGCAACGAATGTGTATTTTAGATAATCTTAGAATGGTGACTCTTTATTATATAAATATTTAGATGTCTGAGGTGTTTTTTAAAGTTGTTAATTAACTTAATAATGTACCAGGGGTATAGATCATCATCAAAATAATAATCGAAATACTAAATATAATTTACTATAGTAGAAGTCCTGACTATCTCTTTTTTATTTGGACTAGTTATCATATGCGAAAACTTTTAGAATCCTTGCTTGTTATATTTTTTATATCAAGGTAGGCATTGAGTCAACCTAGAATCAAGACACTCCTGTCCTCCTGTGGCGGAACTCAACGTTCTGTTTTGTCTTGTTAACAGAGCTAATAAATAAAAATAATTTAAGTATCATTCTCACGGGTGGGAATCCAACCCACCACCATCGCGTATACAGGCAGACGCTGTCACACTGCGCCACAATGGCCCTACTATATTTACATATACAATCTCGTTTCCATAGGAATTTCAGAAATTCTTGTCTTAGTGCAGCCACTGAACTCTAGAAAGTAACATGCTAAATTTCAGAATTAGTTTTTTTTCCTGTTTTGTTTTGCCGTTAACGCAAAATGCCAGTGTTCCGTAACTTTTAAGTAATATAATACACCTAAAAGAAATGAATGAACCATTTATTTAATAATTAAATTTTGTCTCTGACTTAAAAGCCTATTAAACATGTATTGCACATATTATGTTTAAAATGGACGAGAACCATATAAATCAACAAATTTCTTGCTTAAATGAAACTAACTTGAAATTACTTAAAATAAAAAATTAGAATATATTTTTTTTAAATAATACAATTCCAACAAATGCCAAATAACCTTGACTAATTGATGCGACCAAACCAATATACAATTTTTTGAATAAGTAGTTTACATAGTGATGAAATACATATTTTAAAAATTGTACGCCTTTTAACAGCGCAAACGACGTCGGTCATCAAATAGCTTTCGTAATGTTCCAAGGTAAAAAAAAGTTAAGCTAGCGTTTGTATAGGTACAAATTGATTATTACTAGTTGGTACTTAAAAACCATCGCCGCCCAGATGTGAAGTGCGTGACTATAAGCAATGATTGTGAGTTCGATATCCAGCTGAGGTAATATTTATATTTGTAAACTCAAATATTTCCTTTTCTCTGATCTACATATGTAAAGTAAGGCAGTATTTATCCTTTCAACTAAAAGAAATGGTAAAATGAACTGAATGAAGTGATGAATGACTTATCTATCATTTTTTTCCCTATAATAATAAGCCACTTGCACACTGAGAATAAAACAAAAGCAAAAATTGTTTATTGCAAATTACCCGTAACTGGACAGTGTTATTATTAAATATAATTATTATTAAGTTTCCTTTAATTAAATTTTAATTAACCATGTACTTGTAGTTAACATTTACGTAAGAACGTCATTTGTGAATGGTCTAATCGTCGCAACTACATGACAAGCGGTTTAACTAAAAATATATTATGAGTGTTTACAAAGTATTTTATATATTTTGCTTACGATAAATTGTTTTATTTTAGAAACATAAGTTGGATTATTGAAAACTGCTGGTATACGGTCATTTGAGCATTTGATTGAACATATATATTTATTTACGTAGATCCCACATTTCATTGAGTATGTTAAGTGACCTTAGTTAGACCTTAGTAGCGACAGAACTTGCGTGGTGGGTGACAGCACCCATTGCATTTTATCACCAGGTCTAGTAAATCAACATAATTTTATCATAAGTCTTCCCTCTGTGAGCATCGAACCCACACGCATTACATTATTAGTGTATACTCTGCGATGGTGTCATAAGTTAGTATGATCATCGCTTACAATATTATAGATTTGTCTGTATTTTATTAATTATTTAATAATTTCATCTTTCAAATGAAAGGCTCTTTTTCTATAGACTGTGGCAACGTTGTATAGTGAAAATAAACAGTACGTGCTCCGTCAATACAAGTAGTTTCACTTGGACACAATAATAACATTACAACAGCTCATCAGCCTTTCTCATTTTTTATTGAAGCTTGTACAATGATATTGCTGTATACAACTACTTCCTTGCTATAATAGTTAATAGGATAGTTAATTTTGGTATTCGAAAATACATTTTGGAACCCGACGTTTCGAACACTTTACAGTTGTCCGTGGTCACAGGTGACTGAGGTACCATTTGTCTGTCATTTGATACAATTATTATATCAAACTACCGCCAACGATTTCTTAGTTGTCTCGCGTACTGCCCTGGATGCTTGCAGAATGAGCTGACTGTATCTTGCTCTCTGATGTGATCGGATTGACACATCAAAGTTTTTAGTATTGGCTCCCAGGTGGTAGAAAGTATAGGCTATATTCCTTGATAGATTAGGAAGTCTGGATAATGCTATAAAAATATTGCATTGCTACGTTATCCGCGTAAATATTCAAAAAAATCGGACCACGTCATGTGTTGCAAGATTTTCTTACATTAATAGGTAAAGCTAATAAACACTAGTTAAAAAGATAGTCGTTTAAATCCAAGTTGTTGTATAAGGCCTTTGGTCATCAGATTTGCAAACCTTTAATCGTCAATAAAAAATTCTGTAACCTTATACAAAATCTACATGTTTGATATATCATTTTTGAGACAAAAAACTATAACGTCTATCGCCCTTCTAAATGTCTATGCAACTATGTTTATTAGCCAAGCTGTGTGTGTAAGTGGGCAAGGGAGCTTTGGTTGAACTACCAAAAATGACGAAAAATATGCGGTCCGACCGGGTCCGGAACGTTATGCAAACCAGTGATAAGTTAGATAAGCTTCATCTAAGACTACACGGCAAAAATATAAAATATTTTCAGTAACAATTCAAGCTTAGCTAGCTTGGTTGTTGATTAGTGAAAAAAAGTTGTGACTTAATTGGTAAAGTTTTCATTGAAAACAAAAATATTACAATATTTTTTCAAGTCAAATGAACTCTGTACATGAAAGATTTTGGAAAAATTTCAATTGGGTCCGTTTACATGCGTTTACAGAAGCGAAAAATCCAATCAGTAAAATGTTTGGCTGTCTGTTACTTTACACGCAGACACTACTGGACAGAGATGAATGAATATAAGTAGTTTACATATTTTGGTTTTGAAATTCTGTGTAGTTTTCGTAAAAAGAATAAATTACTGAAACAGCCAAATTACTACATAAACTGATAAATACTATTGCATGTAAATAGGTTAGAGTCTCGAGCAACATACAGGATAATTCTGTAAATGTAGTTCCCATAGGGAAAAAAAACATACGACGCCCTCAAATTACATCGATTACTCATAAATTTCTTACCAATCTGAACAAGTAATGAATTTATTAGAAAATAAAAATAATATAAAGAAGATATATGTACAATTATTACACAAGAACTATAATATATAAACGAGTTTTACATTTTAGATATATTTCATAGATCACGTCACGCCATCTGTTTTCGAACATGTCGCGCCATGTATTATTATAAAGATGGTGTTTCTACAAAACTAATATTATTTAAGTTAAATAAAGGCGTAAAAACAAACATTTAATAAGAAACTTATAGTATAAAAACATTTTTGAAAACGTATAAAAGCTTGGACTATTCGAATTCCGCTGCATTTAAAATTTTATACTTTTTCTACAAATGTTTTTCAATTTACTAACACTTTTTGAAAGCCAAAAAATATTTAATAAATAGCATTCTCTGTTGCCAAACAATTATTCGTAGACTAAGCTTTGGGTAGCAGAAACCTGTCTAAATCTCTCTAGGGAGATGTTAACAACAAAAATAAATGACAATAAGCGTACAAGAATTTCGACGCAGTCGGGTGTACAACGCATGGGTTAGCGTTCGGAGCGCTTGAGCGGTTTCCAAAGGACGGTTCGAATCCCATTGCGTTCAAACTTTTATACATTTTTATACGTTTCGATAAATGTTTTTCAATTTCCTAAGTGTGTGTATTTATGCATTTATGAACTAGATTAAGTAAGTAGTCTTGCATTGCCCTTTTGTTTGTAGAATTTCTTGGAAATTTGCGTACATACTCTGTTCCAATTACAATACAATATACTCGGCGTGTTGTTTTTTAAACTAATTTGTTTGTTAGATGTTTGTAGGAGAGTATTCATAAAGTAAAATTCAACACGAAATCAGGTACACGAATATTATATCTATTTTGTATTTTCGCCGTCCAGCGTTCTCGCTTAAATCATAAACTGCTCAAATTTATAATTTTATCGAATCATATATTTTACCGAATTATATAAAAACAGGGCGCAGGGCGTTGCCAGTCAGATTGTTTTAGTTGCGTGTTATTTTAAATCTGTTATAACTTCTCAAGAATTAGCGTAAATGAAATAACTAAAGGATAATCTACATAAAATAGCCAAGTTTACTAATACACTAATTTAGATATAAGGATTAGTAAAATTGTAAAGTAATTTGAAGATAAAAATGGTTACTGTGAGTCAACCTTAGAAGACGAATATAATTATGCTATTTCAAGTTTTTTTGTAGGCCTTTGTATGATATACATTTCCGTAGTATATTATTTTCATGTATCTCATACAAATCGTTTTTCAAAGGTTTCATCACAAAATTTGGACTTTTCTCTATTATACTCTCTGTATTAGAATGTTTTGTATGCATAAACCTTTGTGAATAAATTATTTCAATGACAGTAAAAACTGCACCAAAATCCATTGCCTGGTTTAAAAAAGAAGAAAGTTCATGAACAGACGCAGGCGGGGGGCGGCTATGTTTTATACTATATAGAAATAATGATGAAAATAACTAAACATAATAATAAGATAATTTATTAATGTCGCATAAAGTAGTAGCATAAAAAAAACAGGCTCGGTCTAATTACGTCGATTAATAAATTCCAAATATAGCAATATTTGTTTACATATTATATAATTATAGTAATAACACCTGTAAGTATTTATTATTAATAGTAAATAACACAAAGCTCCTTTGATATACACTTCTAAATGGTATATCAATTTAAAAAGATACGGTAATGGCGCAAACCTCCAATTATTTAAGTCATATTTCACATTAGTACATTGTGATTGCATAATATAAAACAAAATTGTCTCCGCTGTGTACGCTTAGATCTATCAAGCTACGAAATGTATTTTAATGTCGTTTTTATTATTAGGTAGAGTAACTAACGAGAAAAAAAAATAACAGTACAAACATATTTTAGTACAGTAATTCGAGAATTCCAATTCGCTTATATTTCTAACGCATTACCTTAAGAGATATATATACTAGGGAAATATGGAACAAAATAATATATTATGGAATTGTATATCTTAAAAATGTGTAGAAAGAAGCTTTCGATATAGGTAGAATGCCTTTTGCTTAAGGATGGTCCACAGTAAATATGTTTATCTTATACTCATTCCAAAAAAATATTAGTTACATACGATACAATTACAAAATAATAAACAGTATACAGTTTTAGTTTTTAAAATAATAAATATTGTCCTTTATACGATGATATTAAAATGATAACATTAGAAGATATCAGACGTTTAACATAAGCGGACGGAGTGGGAATCTAAGAAGACTGCCTTGTCTGAAATATATAAAACGTTGAAAGTAGTGAATCGGCTCTCTTGGTAACTGCCTAAGAGGCGCGGGTTCAAGTCCAACTGTGTTAATTTTTGTTGTTGTGTTAACGTTATAGCTATTAGTCGCGTAGTTTACGCAGGCGAAGCCGTGAGCGTATCGCATATGTATGCGTACGTATGTACGTACGTATACAATATATGTGTATATATTTATGTATTTATCTGAATATATGAATATATAAAAAAAAAAATTTTTACTGATCACTGTCTGTCCATATAAGATATATGAAAAAATATAGTATTGGGGGCACTAATTACATATATAATAGAACACAAATCATCAATTTAATTGAATCGAATACAATAATTTTCGATTTCCTTTTCTGTTTGTCACTTTTTCTGTTCATCTGTTTGTATGTGCACACTAATCACAAAAACGGCTTAACCTTTTAAATGCAAAATTAAAAGAAACATAAATTTACACTTAACATTAAGTGTTTATTTCATTTCAATCGATTCATAACCAAAAAGGTTACAACCATTGCAATTATAAACATAAGCAAAGTGTGTGATTAAAGTGAGAACCCGGGCGGGCAAAATACGAAATAGTTTAGTCATGTAGCTTACGCAAGCGAAGCCGCGAGCGAGTCGCTAGTACTTAAATTTAAATGTTGCCTAATTATTTGAACTATACATATTACGAGTATATCATTTCTATTTCTGATCGTTTTGAGTTCAGAAGTACATGGCTGGACAGTGAAAGGCGTTCGAAAACTTATAATCTTAGTTTTTAAGGTGCACTAAGAGCAAAACCGTATGCTTTTTATCTAATACCAGAAACATTTTTTAGATTATAACTGCTATATATTTTCTTATACGTTTCCATGTTATATTATGGATAGCACACTATATTTTAACTTTAATTGAGTAATATTAAGATACATATTATGACCAATATTTTTTTATATTATTGATCAATTATTTGTTTTAATCTATACATATTATAATAATGTAACTGATAGTTGTCTGTAAATGGAAGATATATGAAAACATATATCTTCCATATATTATCAGGGGCATTTATCAATATAATAGAACCCAAAACAATAATTTTAAATGTTCTTTTCTCATTGTCTGTTTGTTGGCGCACGCTAATCTCAAAAACGGCTTTACCGATTTAAATCTTCCAATTTTGATTATTGTATTGTGGTAAACTTCCCTTAACATTTAGCGCTTATTTCATTTCAATCGATTCATTAACAAAAAAGTGACAAACATTTAATTTATAAATTTAAGCAACGTTTGTGATTTAAGTGAAAACGCGAGTGGGCGGGGTTAGATAAGATTGTATGCAACATTGGGGATCTGAATTCGTATAAGAGATAGTTTTAGTTTATATAATTATTTCAGATTGTCCGTTAGTTTCTTAGATTACTTAGGTTACTGTTATTAGATTTTTGAGGAATATAAATAAAGTTCGGCCTCTAATTTATCAGTTACTTATTTTCTTATATTACTTTCATCCTAGGTGCGTTTATTTTTTAAGGAAACTGTTATTGACAACGTTCATTCAGACTCCGCCTATATCTGAACTTAAACGAAAATTTCATATAGGATGGTTTTGGTTACGAATTGGGAGCTACATATCATCTCTGTTATTAGATAAATCATATAAATGTTGACACTCAACAGTGAAAAGCGCAAGATGTCTCTGGGTTCAAATATAATAAAAATATTTTTGACATGCTAGTTAATCATTGTTCCTTTATAATAATTAAATTTGAAGTGAGGAAAAAGCAACCAACACGAGTTATGTCTCGGGTCCTTATGCTAACATAACACACGTCTTAATATTTCCCAATTCCTTTAGTTAGTATTAAATTTAAGAACCTCATTTCGACTCACATACTTTTGAAAGCGAATCAGAAGTATTTTTCAGTTACCAATATTGGCAAACTCTTGTAATGATTTTTATGTACTTCACAGTTTACACCTTTTGCCCATTTTAATCAAACATATAATTTTGAGTGACGGAATTTTGTGTGCCGCCAAATGCCTATATATATATATATATATATATATATATATATATATATATATTTTTTTTTTTTTTTTTTTTTTTTTTTTTTTTTTTTTTTTTTTTTTTTTTTTTTTTTTTTTTTTTTTTTTTTTTTTTTTTTTTTTTTTTTTTTTTTTTTTTTCGACGGTTTCCAAGAGGCGCGGTTTCGAATTCCGCTGATTTAAATAGTACCTGAAATAAATGTTGAACTTCATTGATCAAGATTTCAACAACGCCAAGGGCTTAAATACTTGCTTTATTGTACATTGATCTTAATAAGAAAAACAATATTGGTTGCGAAGAACAATTTCCTTTAAGATGAAAAATTTGGTATTTCTTTTGACTGTCATGATATTTGAAATATTTTACGAGTAATAAATCCCGTAGAATATTTTAATTTGGTTAATTAAAAAATGTATATATATTTTATAGCCATAATAGGTATTACGTTATGAGATTGTAATCTTAATTGTGATCTTATGATCACAATTTATTCTAAATTGCTATTCTTCAAATTATTCAAATGCAATTCTTATGAATAGCATTAGCCATTATTATGTTTTTTTTTTACTTTATTTGTAAACCTTCTTAAAAATTACGACGCTATAAGATGATTTAGTATTTTTATGCATTCACTTTACTCGGAAGTGCTTATACCATTTACTAAGACAATAAGTACTTAATTGAGTGATATAATATAATATACACAATATTACGTGTCGTGGCGTTACAGTGTGACTGCGTCAGTTGCGTCAGTCAAAATATATACTTACAATAATTTAATTTTTCCGCTCTGGAAAGGCTAACTGCGTCGTATAGTTCCGCTACTGATTACATTGCAATCAAAATTCTGCAATCAGTATCCCTCATTTAAACGTAAAACGAAGAACTAAGTGTCTTGACACTAGGTCTCTCTGCCTAGCCAGGTTTGCGCGGAAATTAAAAAAGGCAAGTGTCTATTTTAAATTATAACATAGAATTTAAATAAATTAATTTATAATTAATGAAATTATTTTTTTACAGGCATGGCGCCCGATTCGTCGATAAGGGAATTCTATAAGGGGAAGAGCATTCTATTAACTGGTGGGACTGGCTTTATGGGAAAAGTTCTTATAGAAAAACTTTTATATAGTATGCCAGACATCGGGAATGTGTATGTGTTAATGAGACCAAAAAGAGGGAAATCGATCAACGAAAGATTCGAAGCTATGCAACGTTTACCAGTGCGTTTATTGTGTTATACTTAATAATTATATTTAATTTCATAATTAATTTCTTAATTTACACATCGTGTTGTGTTAGTGTTAAATTGTTTTATATTTGCCTATATGAAAGTCATGCTGTTGACTAATACATATATCTATCTGACCTGTTAATTAATATATTGAGAATTCTAAAATATCCAATTATAAATATCAATCTATATCTATTTTTTGCCGTGTGATCTCCGCTTAGAATAGGATCACCCTGGTATTGGAGGTGTCGTAAGAGACGACTAAAATACGTGGGAGATTCACGCTACGAGCGATGGCAACACGCATGGGCCGACTCAATCGATTTAATACCACCGTCGGCATGTCAAACCGGCGTCAAGTAGTGTTAAAGAAGTCATTTGCCAACTGACTGTGAACTGAGTGTGAATTTAGTTCTATATAATGAGCTTACATCTTTTCTATTATGTGGCACTTTCAATATTTTGTTGTAAACATCATAATATTATAACCAATGACAAAATAAAATTTTCTCGTAGTACATACCGGATGACTAGCAAGTATAAGGACGGCTTTAATCTGTTCAGGTGAGACAAGTCCTTCAGGTACAGTTCTCCCTCGCCGCTTATGTTCTTGAGTAAGGGCCGTGGCACGCTCTTGAAGCCTGGATTTCTGCAACTGCGTTTCGCACTAGGTAGGCCGAGCTCCGGTGCCCAACCCCCAAACCCTTTCTAGAGTATGACAGCGGTACTGAAAGAGAAACTACCCCAGGAGGGTACCAGCATCTCCGATGCTGGAGAATCTTTCCCTTAGTCCACAAACTCAGGCCGCCTGTCGAATTCTGGATAGGACACAGAACCGCGCTCTCAATAAGGCAAACGAGGCGTACGCTCCACAGCAGCCCCTACCACACTCAAAGTGGATTTTTTAACATCAGGAGTCTTCATTCGAACCTGAATGCCGTCATCACCATCTTGAGACGGTACGGCCGGCCTTGTTATTTTTAGCGGAGACTCAGATTGCCCGACCGAGCGGCACAGCATATCTTCTATACCCCGGCTATAAATAGAACATCATTTTTTGCCTCATGCCGGGGTTGCTGTAGTCGTAAAGGAAAACATGAGTTTCCGTCGTTTTGCCAATTTTAAGGTCGGGACCTGTCAACCATCTGGCTTCGTGTTGATTGGACGATTACATTCGAATCTATGCATGCCTGTACAGGTCCCATAGTAGTAATGCAGAAACGGATCGACTCATGGACCACATGCAATCGGCTATTGACAATATACTCTTACAGATTCCCTCCGCTGAGGTTGTGATACTTAGCGAATGTAATGCGCATAATGCTACCTTGGTATGGCAAACGGACTGTCCCAAATGGTTGATTCGCTTACGCGACTCCCAGATGTAGAATCCCTGAGGCCGGTTTGTTTCTCTTCTGATGATCCTAGTGCCTGTGCCGCTGCTGTAGCCGATGTGGGTCTAAAGGGTATGGAACTTTATATTCATAGCTCTGTGGTGCCGATTGGTGGCAAAACACAGCCTTTGTTTCGTACGTTTTGCAAACAAGCTGCCATTGGCAAGCGCAATGCATGCCAAGCCTGGGCCGACAAACTGGTCACTAAGGATCTGAAGGTGAAAATCTTAAAACGGAAGTACAACCGAAGTACAACCTCTAGGTACTTTAAGTGGCAAATTTCCAGGGTAAGGTCCAAACATATCTCGAAAATTGGCGAGAAGCTTGAGAGCTGTCCTTCTGGAACCCGACAGTTCTAGGCGCTCTCCAAGGCTGCACTTGGCAACTTCAGCAAACCTTCGCTTCCAACATTACGCCGCTTGCCGAGAATTTATGCAAGTGGGTTGCCAACTTTCTTACTGGGCGCAGAATCAAGGTCGCTGTCGACGGATTTTGCTCTAATTACATGCCCGTGAACCCCTAAGCATCGCATTCATTGCTATCATTGCTATGCAGACGATAGCATCGCATTCATTGCTATGCAGACGATAGCATGTTCGACGCCATATACACTCGTCGTGCAGGACTTTCTCAGGTAAACGTCGACGAGTGCAGAAAAAAACTTGTCTCTTCTCTTGAGGCATCCCTCGGGAATGTCTCCTTATGGGGTGAAAAGGACCTAGTTCAATTTAACCCCCAAAAGACACAAGTTTGTGCGTTAACCACTAAGAAAACCTAATTTGTCGTGTCGCCAGTATTCGAGAACATTCCTCTTAAAACCACGCCCAGAATCAGCATATTGGGCCCTAACGTTTCGAGTGACTGCCAGTATCGCGATCATCTGGAAAGCAAGGCCAAATTGGCCTCGAAGAAGCTGGGTGTCATTGCCAGAGCAAGGCAGTTTGATTGATAACATCTCTGTAGAGAGATTTTTACAAATTTCTGCGACCCCAAGATTATTGTACGAACAATCGTTTGGTAAGAGAGAATGCTATTTATTGAATATTTCGCGCCAACAACAAATATAAGTTGTAATAAGCGTTTAAGAATTTCGACGCAGCTGGATGTAAAACGCTGACATAGCGGTCAGAGCGCTTGAGCGGTTTTCAAGAGGCGCGGGTTCAAATCCCGCTGCGTTAAAGTTTTTGTACGTTTTCTGTATATGTTTTTCAATTTTCTAAGTGTGCGAATAACACTTTATAAAACAACACTTTAAAATGTTTGTCTGTCTGTTACTTTGGGTGTCAATCACGCAAAAACTGCTGGACAGAAATTAAGTAATTTTGGTATGGTAGTGGGTTATAGTCCGAAGGTCCATATATAGTTTTTATTTTGCCATTTTATGCAGTTTACGTATAAAAAAAAACTGATAACTACTAACTAGAAAATTAATGATTTTTGAAATGCATGTAGATAGCTTAGAGTCTGATTTTATCCTGAAGTTCAATGTAATTGGAAAAAAAACATACGACACCCTCAAATTACATCGATTACTCGCAAATTTCCTTCCAATCTGATTAAGTAATGTATTAATTAGAACATAAAAATAATATAAAGAAAGTATATGTACAAGAATTATAATATGAACGAATTTTAAATTTTAGATATATTTCATCGGTCAATAAAGTACACGGCGCGCCATCAGTTATCGAATGGATGACAACACCAGGCGACGATCTCGTCGCGCTATCTGTTATTAAATAGGTGGTGTTTTTACAAAACCAATATTATTTAAGTAAAATAAAAGGTTTAAAAGAAACATTTTACAACAAACGTGTAGCATACAGAACATTTTTCAAAAACTAACTTACCAAGCCATGCAAAAATAGGTTATAATAAGCGTATAAGGTTTAGCGACCAGAGCGCTTGAACTGGTGTTTTTCTTGGTTTCCAAGAGTTTTCCTAAGTATGTGAATAACACTTTCAAATGTTAAAAATATTTAATAAATAGCATTCTCTCTTGCCAAACGATTGTTCGTAGACTAAGCTTTGGGTAGTAGAAGTTTTTAAAAATTTCTCGGAGATGCTAAATCGGAGATGTTCTCAACAAAAATAAGTTATAATAAGCGTTAAGAATTTCGATACAGCCGGGTATGAAACGCATGGGTTAGCGGTCACTGCGCTTGGGCGGTTCCTACTCGGAGAAATTAATGTAGCCATATTAAGTCAACGAGGCCCATTGTATTTAATTAGAGTCGAAATTGGAGAACTGAAATTATAGTATTTTGACACTAGGTTCTGTCAACTCTGCTATGAGGGAAAAGCTACTATGTAATAAGAAAATTTATTTTAGTACTTTAATTTTTAATTTAAATACATAACTCAATGCTAAATAATTGATTAAATAAGTATAGAAGGTTTAACAGATACATTAATTTCAGTTATTTGATCGTCTCAAGAACGAGAGATCAGATAGTTTCAAGAAAGTAATACTACTGCAAGGAGATGTGTTGTTCGATAATTTTGGATTATCTGATAGAGAAATAGAAAACTTATCTAAACAAGTGTCCGTACTTTTCCATTTTGCCGCTACATTGCGACTAGAAGCTCCTCTGAAAGATAACGTGAATATGAACACTTGTGGCACACAAAGGACTTTAAACGTGGCAAAGAAATTAAAACAACTCCTTGTATTTGTACATTTATCAACTGCATTTTGTTATCCAGATTATGCAGTTTTAGAGGAAAAGGTAAGTTTTAAAAAAAAATACTTAAAACAACTATTGACTAGAAAATATATTAATACGGAAACTATAAAAGTACTGTAATACACCTACTGGAAGTAGTGTCCTAAGTTTAATTCTCATTCATAGCAAATGTCTTGTTTATCATAATGTAACTGTCAATTAACTTTTAAAGACATATATACATATAATTAAGCATTGTGACGACCGCCTAGTTTGAAATCTAGGAAGACTATATGTAAGTTGTTTTAAGATTTTCCTTTGTTACTGCCCTGTTATTATTTACAATGGATTTAAATGTAACAATTATGCAAGTAGAATATTCAATATAATTATACACCGCCTGCCTTGTTAACCGTTGATTCAATATAGAAATATTTTGAAATACATCGATCCAATAGTGACGCATTTGATTAACTGACTGGCGAGAATTTTTGTAAATGTTTCCCATTCCCCACTTCGTTTTCTAACTCTGATGGAGAGTGGAACATTGTTCACTAGATTTTGTTTTATATAGCATGTAGGTATTATATATATATATATAAACCTATATATTTAAACGTTTATTTATATTTTTACTTTATACAGATGCACGCACCTCCGGTGGATCCATCGGACGTTATGCATCTAATCGAGTGGTTAGACGATAGACAAGTGGCCATATTGACACCATCCCTTCTACGCCAACATCCTAATTGTTATACATTTTCAAAGAGATTGGCCGAGACTGTGGTGGAGAATGAATATAAAAGTCTTCCTGTTGTTATCGCTAGACCTAGCATTGGTAAGACTGCCTTAAATATCTATGTTAAATACATTATAAGTTAATCTATTTATTTTTTATAATTAACAAAATAATTAAAGACCTCGATTAAGGGAGAACTGGGTTGACCTTCGAGAATATAGTATGAATGATACTGGAGAAATTACACATTAAAAGTATGAGGAGGACGGAGGACGAGTATGAAGAGGTTGATGACTGTGGACTAGGGTACAGAGGTATGCAGGGACCGTAAAAATACAAAATAAAGGAAAGACCAATATGCCCCATTTAAAAGTACGCAAACAACACATCCCATAGATAGTTCTAGTTGGACAAAGTATAGCCTTGGGTTATGCGCTCAATGTCAGTAAAATGGGCAGAAAATACGGAAATGGACTTGCCAAAAAATAAAAGATTACCAGAAAATTGCTCTCGAAAACTGACCTTATTTCACGCGCCGTTACGTTTCTTATAATCTGAAACGATATGATAAATTAAAGGCTTCAAATAATATCATATAAAGTTATTATTAAATCAAAGAGCTAAACTGTAAAAGTATGAATGCTCTGATTATCTCAGATGACTTTTTTGTATTTTCTTAATTGTATCTTGCAGTAAAATCAGAAAAATATTTTACAGTTAATGACAATATTCTTTATTTCACTTTCTGTCAAGCATATATATACTTGGCAGAAACGAGCACGATCAAAAATATAAGCGTTCTTAAAAAATAACTATTAATACACTCCCTCCGCATCACCACACGTGTATTTATACTGCCTCCGCTCATGTCACCTCTCCTCTCTCCAGTCATAAACATACGATCGGAAATACAGTACTGGGATTGATCATTTGTCGAATTAAGATTATTTAATGTATTCTTTTTGTATTACATTAATTAAATGTGTTTATCCTGAATTTCAGCCACTAAGGGGTTGGTTCTTGAAAAAATTTATAGCTTATGTTTGACCATCCTTCCATCATCAACAATCTTCATCGATATCGGTCGGCGAAATTTCATCGACATCGCTTAAGCGGTTTAGATTTCTCACACAAACTGTCATTCCTTATTTCGTCCCTTTGGGAGTTGATTTTTGAAAAATAAAGTAATTTTTTTTTTGTGACTGTGGGAAATGCCTTTGCGCAGGCCCTTGCGGAAACGGACGGTACTGTATGACTCATCGGCAAGTATACCTGATACTGCCCACTAAAACCCAACGGAAATCCTCTCCACCCCGGCGAGACGTTGCAAGAACGCTTGCGCATACTACTACAACGCCTCGGTGGACTGACCACCTATATGCGGGCCACCATCGCCTTTAGGGTGCTCCGGGGTTTCTTCCAGAACACCCGCAGCCTCAATGACTTGCACGAGGATTACCATGACCCTCCTGCAGTAGCTCCTCTAGGGTGGGAGGAGTTAGAGATGCGTGTCTCTTCTCCTCCCTCCTGGCCTTCTCTCCGGCGGCGGAGTGGATCTAGCCTCGCGCACCCGCTCCGCGACCTCGTTCAATGCGACAACTGATTCGCAGAAGGAGACCATCACAGACCAGTTCCTCTCACTATCCAGCATGGCCCCCAACACACTGGTTAATGAAAGGTCCCTACCCACTACAGCCATCAAAGCGTGACGTTGTGGGGCCCAAGCGGGACATTCAGTCAGAGAGTGATGCGATGAATCGACGGGCGCATTACACTCGTGGCACACCGGCAACATCTCCCGACATGCAATCTGGTGCAGGAATTTGCCGAAGGAGCCATGCCCTGTCAGCACCTGCACCAGTCTGAACGTCAAGACCCCGACACTCTTTTTTACCCATTGCTCTAGGTGGTGGTGGACCGCCTCCACCGCCACTAGGCCTGCCGCCGGGGACCCCAAATCCTCCTTCCATCGTCGGATGAGAGCTTCATCCACAAGCCTCCTGATCCGTACGATACTGTCCCTCGATGGTTGCTCGCCTCGCGACCGCTCACTTGCGCGGAATGCGTGAACTCTAGCGAGCACTTCCGCCTGCAACTCCCAAGCTCCCAACTGCAAGCCGCCGTCCACGACACCGTACGGTATCCCCGAATTGCTCTCACCGCTATGACCCTCTGCGCTTTTCACAGCTGGGTTCTATTACGAACGGTGAGAGCATCCGCCCACACGGACGCACCGTATAATGCCATGGATCTCAAGACGCCGATATAAAGCCGTCGGCATGGAGAATCTGGCCCTCCGACATTCGGCAGTAACCTGCAGAGAGCCCCGGCGGCATTCATAAGCTTCGGCGCAAGCTGGGCGAAGTGTGACGCGAACGACTATCGTCCATCCAGGGTCAGACCCAGATACTTCACCTGGGTCAGTACCGCTACCTCCTGCCCCTGGATGCGCAGAGTAGCCCCACGGGGAGGCCCTTACGCGGGCCATGGAATAAGAGGGACTCAGTCTTTGGCATAGAGACCCTTCAGACCCAGGGCTTTGATGTGGTCGACGACAAGGCGCGTGCCGGCTTCGGCTAAGTGGGCCACCCCCTGGTAAGTCGATCCCCGGGCAGTGACGAGAGTGTCATCCACATAGCAGATGATACTGATCCCAGGGAGAAGGCGACAACGCAGGAGCCAATCGTACCCGAAGTTCCACAGTAGTGGGCCTAATATCGATCCCTGTTTAACCCCGCAGCCGACACTTCGACGACCGATTCGACCGTCCCGTCCAATCCATAGGACTAGTCTGTCCTGGAGGAAGTCGTCTAACAGCCGCCGGAGATAGGGAGGCACCCCATGATACCGGAGAGCCTCTCTTAACTACTCAAACGGCAGGCTGTTAAAGGCGTTGACCACGTCCAAAGAGACGGCGAGAAGTTCATCTTTCTCTGCGAACGCAGTCAACGACCGAGTCTTTAGGGCGTTCAAGGCGTCGATGGTTGACCGACCGGCCGGCCTGAACCCGAACTGAGCCTCTGAAAGACCCGGACCTACCTCCTCTAGATGCTTATCGAGACGGGCGGCGACGATTTTCAAAGTAGGCTATGCTTAGCCCTTGGTCATCAATTATATTTATTTATTTTTTAACATTTTTTAAAGTGTTATTCGCACACTAAGGAAATTGAAAAAGATATATTTAGAAAACGTATAAAAATGCGGCGGTGTTGTGTGTGGAAGTGTCCAACGAGTGTATTCATAATCATATTCTTTTCGCACGCTATTACCTACACCG
Organism: Podotricha telesiphe; assembly: GCA_038994665.1. NCBI lineage: Eukaryota > Metazoa > Arthropoda > Insecta > Lepidoptera > Nymphalidae > Podotricha > Podotricha telesiphe. Next base: position 21,446 of record JAOYRR010000611.1, read on the forward strand.
GAGAATCACTCCTGACGCATACCAATCTATCTACAGCTAGATAGGGGAGATCCGTGTAGTTTAGGACACCTTGTACCTAGGGACAGTGATAGATTTACTATTTTATACAAATTTGGCTCTAAAAGTGCCACAAGTGAACCTCGCGGTCTTTTGTCTCCAACATCTCGATTATACCCAAAAAAGTTGGGCATTTTAAATGTTTACGTCAGGTGGTGGCGCATTGGCAAAATTTTGCTACAAACAGTAGTTTTTGTCTATTCTTATCGGTATTTTGAGTGCAATATTGTGAGGTAAGAGGTTTAATAATATGCATACTTACTTGTCAGCTAATGTGTATTTACTTATTTTGCTGTTTTTTGATGGATTACATTTGTGTAATCTATCAAAATATGAATCTTTTATAAAAAAAAATTGTCCCTTGTGACACTCATATTTTTGTACCTTGGGACAGTCCCAAGGTACAAGCTATTATATCGTTTGAAAGTTAATTTTAATACGACTATTATCTTTGTTCTTTCACATGCCACGAAGTAAGAATAAAGTTACTAGACTTAAAAGCCCAATAGGATAATGTCAAAGAAGCTATAAAGAAGGTTATACAGCAACGATGGTCGATTTCGAAACCTTTCATAGGCCGATATATCAAGAAAAACAAAGAGACAGTTATGTACAATCAAATAATGTGTAAAAAGAGATGCTTTACTGATAAGGTAGATGAGCAGTTACTTCAATTTGCTTGAAAGCATCAAAATTTCAAATTTCGTTATTGCAAAGTGGAACTTTTGTATTTAACATGATGATTTTATGGGTGGTCCAACGCTGAAAAATTTAAAGATTTTTTTAAATTATTTCATAAAACATGTCCGACCCAATGTTGAAAACTAGGTGTTCCTACTCATGGACAACCAAAAGAGTCTCTTGTCTACTAAAATTATAAATTTGGCTAAAGAAAACTGCATAGACATATTTCCTCCTCATACAAGCCACAAGCTATATCCCTTAGACCACTCATTTTTGGCCCACTAAAGTAATACACTGCAAAGCTTGCAACGGTTGACTTTTGCATCATCCAGGAACAGCACTGACCATTTATAACGTCGTGGACCGCTATTCCATGTGATGTTATTAAAACTATATTATTTAAACTATATAATTTAACTATAAAAATATTTATCAAACATGTTTTTAATTTTGTAATTATCACTGTTTTATTCTAAAACAAATTAAAAAAAAGTTCCTATATAAATATATTTCGTCCCAAGGTACAAACGTCACTGATTACAAAATCAGTTTTCATTTTTTTATACTCTAAAAGTTATGACTGTTTATTCATATTAATATGAAAATGTGATATATGAAAAATCAATACTTTAAGGTAATTAAAACAGAAGTTGTGTGGGAGTAAAGAAAAGTGTCCTAAGGTACAGGGATTTGTAAATGGGGATGTACTATCCATTTTTAGAAAATTATTTTCTTATGGGTAAAGCATGTCCGTTACTTTCGACGTTAGAAATATAAAAGTTTGTTTTTGGGCTAAATAATGATACTAGAGGTTTATGCAGTTTTGTATAGCCGGTTCGAGAGTGAGCTCTGCGGGTAGTCTGGTCGTTCTAGCGCACGAAAGTTGGTCCACAGCCCTAATTAAAAATATTTTTTAAATTATCTGGTATTTTTAAACAGGTAAAAATGTTAATTAAGATTCACACATTAAATAATTGTATAATTATATTAATACAACTTATTCCGCGACGTAACTAAATACAGCAGTTCTTTACACTCAAATAAACAACAATATAGAAGTTTCAAATATATACAGTAAATATTTATTATTAGTATTAAATATTAAACACATATTTCGAAAAACAAACCAAAACAGACGGTAAAGTCGAAATTTGCAACATGCAACCTACAAATTAATAAATAAAAATTAATTATTTAAATCAGTCATTTAAAAATACTATAAACATTCCCCAATATAACATCTCATTATAACATCCCCAAAACTATCTTTTACTTTAAATTCTAAAGTCTTCAAAATCAACAAACTCCATCAGTGAGTGCAGCAGCTATGCACTTCACCTTACATAAGCCACAAAACTACATTGTATACGAAATATTACGATGCAGTGATACCAGGAGCACATGACATGCAAAGAGGTGCGAGCTGCACTCTGGTGACGAAAGAGATAGATGTGTACTTGTAAATCAATAAACGAATAGACTAGGAGATAGCGGCTTTTTTGCTAAAACCTAGATTTTCCTTGAAAAAGTCTAGTTGGGAAGAAAAATAGATTGAATATTATTTTTGATTGCTTTTTTTTGATTTTGAATTACATTTAATTAATGTGATATGTATATGTTATATATATAACCTAGTTTACGTAATATTTATATATACTTCTAAAAACAAAAAAACACTGGATTTTCAGGAGAAAATCATTTTATTTGTAAACATATTATTTATTCATTACTGTTATTTAAAAAATATGCTATTTAAAAAGTAACCCAAAACAATAAATAATATTAAAATATTATTTAGTGCTTTGGGTTAAATCAACAACCTATACACCTACATATATATATGTAGCGGTTAAAATGTCTATATGAAACTGGTCGCTATCTCTTTTTCTATGTCAGGTTGCTACAGCGCATCGTAGGTATTGATCCATTAGGACATTTTTGCGCGTTACTACCAGGCCGTCATAAACGGAAAGATATTGTGGCCACCCCTTTTCATTAATTATTGATAAGTGAATTTAATTTTTTCTTTTTGAATAGTTTTGAATTTACTTACATTTAGATTTTTGTATGGTTTGCTGAATGAGTTTTTCAAAATTTAAATTACAACGCCATCTTAAGGTGTTATTAATATCTGAAGGAATATTGCATGAAACGTATTCCAATTGCATTCCTTTTCTCACTTTAAAGGTGAACATTTTCTGAAACTGTTGTGTCCATTCTAATACATTGGTTACTAAGACTGGGGCATAAATAAATATTTAAATATTACAGAAAAACAATTTTCTTATATACTATATAATGTGTTCATTCCACTTTACGCTGAACAGGAAATATTGGCATATTAAATTTAAAAAACTTACTTGTTATATAATATAATATAACCTACAACAAAAACGAACAAAACAAAACAAAATATATTCATTTATGTAATAATCATATTCGATTATATAATTTTTTATTAAAAAATCATCTTTTTTTTAAAACTTCAGTTTGTCCGTCCTACAAAGAACCGTTGCCTGGTTGGGTGGACAATCTAAACGGGCCCGTCGGGCTTATGCTTGGTGCGGGAAAGGGTGCCATACGTACTATGATGTGTGATGGGAACCTAGTTGCGCAAGTTGTACCCGTTGACACAGCTATCAATGCGATTATAGCCATAGGTATGATTGAAGGGACGAAGACTGAGAAGTGAGAATTATATGTTTTCTCTATTATATTTAAAGTAAATAATTAAATAGTTTCAAAATAAAGAAAGAGCATTTAGTGTACTAAAATTGGAAGTCATAACTTCTTTAAATAATCCTAACATATAATATTTTTATTTAAGATATTTTTACTTTGTGTTTCAGATCGGAAACTATACCAGTATACAATGTAAATATTGGGCATCAAAAACCTACTACTTGGGGGGACGTTCTCAAGGTCGCCAAGGACTATGGTCGGAAATATCCATTGGCTTGGCCGTTATGGTATCCCAATGGTGATATTACGACGAACAGAATATTACACGAGTTCAGAAGAGTTTTCTACCATTTATTGCCAGCGTACTTTATTGACCTCATTCTGTATCTATTAGGACAAAAGCGACTGTGAGTTTATCGTATAGTTTATACCATGACCAAATCAATATAATTAGTAGAACGAACGCACAAAGGTGAAATAGTCAAAATCGTATATTTTTAACGAAATTACCGTCTCTCGCCTTTTTACACAGGTTTATTATTATAGGACTTTTTGCAGGTGTTCATTCGAACCCACTTTTTTTTCCAATTATAGGATAAATCCGTTTAATAATTCTTAATTTATAAAATTCGTATAGAATTTTTGAACACACAACAAGTTAATAAATGGTGGTAACTTGTTCGACGTTCAAAAAATGAAGCATGTAACTTCTTATTTTGACTTTGACTACCTATGCACATTTTACAGTATGGTACGAATCCAAGATCGTATTAGCCAAGGACTGGAAGTGTTACAATACTTCACAATGAGGCCGTGGAGCTTTGATTGTCCTAAATACGATAGCATTCATAGTAAACTAAATGACGAGGAAAAAGTTTTGTTTAACACGGATTTAACAAATGCCGATCGCGATAAATATATGCAACAGTGTGTGGAAGGCGGTCGATTATACTGCCTTAAAGAAGATCCGAGCAAAATATCTATTAATAGAACGTACCATAATTTGTAAGTATTTTATACGTTTTCATTTCACCTGTATCTCATCTGTCAACATAAGAAAAACTGTCAACCGCACCATTCAGTTTAAAATGCGCAAAAGTGCTTGATGCCTGGTGTACTTGCCAGAATATCCAGATTTTTAACAATGAGATTTTAAACTTTAATACTGTTTGGATAACTTTGTAAATGAATTTCGAAGATATAAGTGTCTAATAGACATACTCATTTGAATCATCTTTGCCTGTCAGTCGGTTTTTGACGAAATATTAGAATTCTTTCGAAATATTCGAAATATTAGATAGACATATTAAAATATAATTCATTTTTTAAAAAAGTCATAATACAATATAATAGACGATTTTTGATTACGTTACAAATACATAGTTTAAATAAAAAACTATCGAAAATGAATTAAATTGTTACATTAACCAAATAAAACCGTTTCTACAGTGATGTAGATGTAAAATAATAATAATTAATTATTTTTCTTTTCAGCTTATACTTTTTAGATTGGGTGGTTAAAATATTATTTTGGGTGTTCATATTATATTTTTTAGTGAGTTGGTGTGACCCAATGAAGAGCCTTTTTAGTTATGGAGAGCCAGACGTAAAACACCTACCTATGCTAGGAGCTGCTGGTTTTGATAAAAGCTCATAAGTCTAAATTTTCGCCTGTCACGTACTTAATACATAATAAATTGATTGAATTCAAAATTTAAAAAAGCTGCCTATAACACATATTTGAATGGTATTTAATTTCACACGTCGGCTAGTGTTTTGAAATAATAATTTAAATTACAAAATATATATATTTACCTTCAAAACTCATATCGATTTGAAAAGAAAACGATTTTATAAACTTAATAGAAATAACATTTGTATTGTTCTGTTTTTTTATTTTTAGACGTAGGCCAGTAGAGTACAATTTACATCGCCAATGTCACGTAGTATTGAAAAGACACGATTGAGAAAGAAATAATATGAAAAGTTAACTATATAAGCAGTAACAGGCGATAGTCAGTTAAGTTTAAAAAAATATGATTTAAGAAAATAATAAATATTAAGCATTTATTCTAAGGGTCTAATGGTGCTCAATTTTTGTTTACTTTAGATGCTCAAAAATTCAATTAAAGGTTTACTAAAAAACGTGTAGAATGCATAACCAAATAAAATGTATGTTATATTTTATCCTTTTAAAAGTTTAATTAATATAAAATTAAAAAAAAAAATCCTTTTTAATTGCCTAATTTTTAATAATGAATTTGTTATTTTTTATATATTTTAATATTTTTTATAAGTCACTAGCTACCTTTAGTTAATTAAATGTTTCTACTAATTGCTACTAAATGTTTAAAAATGTACTTTATTTTACATATCATATTATAAAAGTATGCTTTGCAATCTTTGTCTTGGATATAATAAGATTTGTGAAGAACGTCAAGAGAAAATATTTTTTCATAAGTCTTGCTAGATTGACCAATTCGGCATACGAAGCTGGCTTATAGATTTTCATTAATTAAACGAAACAACTAATTTTAAAAAACTTAACAAAGAAAACTAAATGATTTTAGTCGCGAGCTTTTACTATACCTACACATGCTATTGCTATCAAGTTTTTATATATTATCTAAAATATTTCGCAATTTTGTAACATTTTTAGTGGTAAAACATCACACTTGAGATATAAAAACATTTTTAGATAACGTGTAAATATTAAAACGTAGCGGGACTGCAACTCGCACCTCTTTAAATCCATCCAAGCGCTCTGAACCACTAAACCATAGGTCGAAGTTCTTATACTTGTGGCTGACAAAAATCTAACTGGACAAGGAATGTATGACTTAGCAGTAAAGCTTGGGCGATTTGCTACGGGCGCGGGTTCGAGTCCCGCTACGTTCAAATTTTTATAGGGTTTCTAAAAACATTTCGCAACATTTCTAATAGAATTTCAAATCCAATAATAATAATGTATTATTAAATTAAAATTATAGGGGTCAAATTTTGTTTGTAGTGCAGGTTGTTGTTATGTTTGAAATATAAACCAAATTATATTACACATACTTTTATTTACCATATAACATAAATAAACACACCAAATTCGCCTACAAACGTGATACAAGTATCATTCACAAAAAAGGACAAAGGGCAGTTATTACAACAAAATATATTATTTAAAAATATCTATTGAATTTACATTACTAAAATCGCAATATATTTATAACTGTGCGTAAAATATATCTAAAAAAGTAGAGTAAGTGTAAAGTTAAAATAATTTCTTCATAATGTTAATTCAACTGAATACAATCATTCGCTTCAAACTACATAATTGCTCTGCAACAAGTATTACGCCAGCAAATTAATTATACAAGTTTACTTAATATGTAATCAACAATGGTACACTATATTTGATTATTTTATTTATATGTAAGTATTGATATTTAATAATTATCTCAAACATTTAAAAATTGCCACAGTGAAACACAATTAGTACAAATAGTAATAGAAAAATTCATTTATATTCATTGATTCATATATAATTACATATTTTGCAAATAAGAAAGTAATACATTCATCAAAAAAATAAATTACTTTATATAAGATGGCAGACACATAAAACCAGTATATTCATTTATTTATTATGATAATAACATTTTTTCTTACTCATACAGTAAATATTTACTGAGAGGCATTGATAATATCAACAAATTCAGGCTTAAGACTCGCTCCACCCACTAGGAAGCCATCAATGTCCTTGCAAGCAGCAAGTTCCTTAGCATTAGCAGCGGTAACCGACCCACCATATTGGATGCGGACCGAATCGGCTATATCTTGGGAAGCATTGCTGGATAGCCAGTTGCGAAGAGCTGCGTGGACTTCTTGAGCCTGAAATAATGGTTAAAAATATTATTATATATAAATAATTGTATAATATTTTTTAGGAAGTGTATTTGTAATTTGTAATAGTAAACGATTTTTATAATTGAAATAGAGATAGAAAATTGTATAGACAAGTTTAAAATATTAACAATTATGTTTTTATTATTTTTTATATTTATAACTCCTCAGGGGTGCCACATTTGCCAGATTTACTGATAAAGCCTAGTGTTAGTTATAATGTCCCGAAAGATGGAAAAACATCTGCATTACAAATTCAAAATACACCTGTAAATTAAAACCACAACTATCATTATCAATTTCATAAATTTAGTCATTACAATAAAATTCTTTTCTGTTTCCACTTCTGACTAATTGAGACAGGATTTTGCACGGCAGAACTCAACAAACATCTCATTTCAAATAATAAGTGTAGCAGAAATAAACTAAAAACAGACAGTGATTAGATAAAAATTCAAGACATTAAATTAGTGAAGCGTGATAATAATATGCTAAAGGTCACATCAATGTGAGATGATTTATGATGTACATTGCCAATATTGTTTACAACAATTATAAATTAAAAATAAGTGAATCCAGTACAATAAATTACAATTATTATATGTAATCTTATAAATGTATTGATTAAATTATCATTAAATATTTAAGAAGGGATTTGTGCTTATTATTTATTCACACATACAATTCAAGTATTGATACTATTAGATTTCATATTTAATTTAATAAGCAAATAATTAATTAACATCAGTAATAACAATATTCATTAACAATATTACCTGTTGAGGAGAAGCTGTCTTGCCAGTGCCAATAGCCCACACAGGCTCATATGCCAACACAACATTGACCCAGTTACTGCCAATAGCTGGTAACAAGGCCTTTGTCTGTCTGAACACAACTTCTTCTGTTTTACCAGCCTCCCTCTCTTCTAATGTTTCACCAATACAGGCAATCACTTTCATGCCAGATTCAAGAGCATGAGCTACCTGAAATAGATTTTGTGTCTTTTTTACTGTATTATAAGACTTATAATTGTTTGTTTACTTGGCTATAAATTAAGTACCCTCAAGTGCAATTGAACCCACATACATCATTTTACCATGTGAGAAATTGTCTTACTGCACCACAATGCACCAAAGATATCAAATTTATAATTTATCAAATTTATAATTTATCAAATTGTAATATTAACAAGACAAATTTCTTTTAAACTCAGTGTTTCTTACTTTTTCAGCAACCAGTTCATCCTTTTCACCAAAAATAGTTCTCCTTTCAGAGTGACCAATAATTACCCACTCAACTCCAACATCTTTGATCATAGCTGGGGAAATTTCACCTAAAAGAAATTGTTATTAATAAAATGAAGCATTAAAAGAACAGTTCTTAATACTAAAGTTAGATATACCTGTGACGGCTCCTTTAGGAGTCTTCCAGCAGTTTTGTGCAGCAACTCCAACATTGCTAGGGACAATATTTTTCACATGAGCCAGATAGATTGCTGGGACTCCAATGATAATCTGCAAAATAGTAACCATTCACGTATACATAGAAAGAATAGGGGGTTCAAGAAAAAATAATTCAAGATTTAATGTTAGCCACACCTACCTCCGCATTAGGATCGAGAGGACCTTTCTTTAAGTTATTAACAATTTCATTTATCTGAATTTTGTCTCCATTCATCTTCCAGTTACCTCCAACAACGAATTTACGACCCATGCTTGTAATTTGATTCTATAAAAAGTCAAAAGTTAAAGTATAAAAATATTAGTAATATTAATTGTTGCAATAAAATGCTTATCTTAAAAGAAAATTATGTTTATAGATATACTAATCTATAAGCAGTAGCGCACATTATACTTACAATGTATTATAGAGTTAAAGTGCACCAAACAATTATATAATACTACAACCGTGCCGGTTTCCACAATTCAATGACTGGTGAGGTCAATTATAATCCAAAGGAAAAACGTTTTCATTTCTATATAATATCGATCAACTAAAATTATGATCATATGATTGGTCTACAGACAAGAAGCCAATCATATAGTTAAGATTTTAACCAATCAGATCAAAACTACCTGTAATAATTTCTTAGCAACATATAAAACAGACTAGTAACGAACGACCTTTCTGACATTGAGAAAAGTCACTTATTGATGTAATAATTCGACTAAGCCTATACTATACTACGTGCCGAGTGCAATGCATTCGATTTATCAAAAAAAAAAATTAAATGTAAGTAATAAATATTCTAATAATTATGTATACATATAAACTGTTAAAATTTGAAATTTATTTTTAAGCAATAGTATGTGTTGTAAAATGTTAATCAATTATCGTTATATTATCTGTATTTATATAACTTTAATTGACATTTGGTTTTACAACGATATCTGTATTATTTTATTAACATCTGTCAATTATGCTGGGTGTCTATGATTTTAGATTTATATTTACTTGACAAGTTTAGTTTGAATTATTTAGGATTAACGAATCTTCTACTCCATATAGTTCTCTATAATTTATAATATAACGATTGGTAAAAAATAGACAAAGGTTATTAAAACTCTATATTTTATTCTATATATATATTTTAAGTATTGTTTTATTTGTTTTATGGAGTTTAACGAACAACTAAAATGTACCATTTGTTTTGTTATAGATGACCTCCGAAAATACTACATTAAATTTAAATACTATAGAACCCAATTCAGAGATGATTTCAAATGGAGATATTAGAAATCGAAAAAAAATTCTTACAGATTATTTTCCAGCAAGGTAGTTTCATATAAAATAAATTGAAACAAATATATTAATATTTATAAGTAATATCGCTTATTTATATCATTTTGCAGGAATGAGGTACAAAAGACAATGGCCTCAAAAATAGTTCAAGTTAGTTTAGGAACTTTTATGTCTGATGATAATTTATGTTCTGATTTACCATCTGAGAAGTACTGGAACCTGGTTGCAGAGAAGAAAAGGTAATTGAAAAGCTGGGAAGAAAACGTGATTTTGTATTCTAACATCTTGTTAACAAGTTATACAGTTAAAGTTATACAGTTATACTATTATTACATATTTATCAATAATCTGTCTCACATAAAATATAAATATTTTAATATTCACTACTAGAATAATTTAAATTACATAATGAAATGAATACACCTTTTTCATCTTCAGGATTGAATTAAAAGACGCATTAGATGAAAACGAGAGATTATACAAACTAAAAGAATCCCTTGTAAAACAAATGATTTCCTATAAGGACTTACTGGAAGAAGCAAAAAGTTTTATAGATGTCTTTAAAGTAAGTGTACAGAGAGACAATGCTAATCTGTTTTGCCCTTTTTTATGTACATATTTTACAATAATTCAAGATTGTGTAGATCTTACACTAGTTTTGCCAAAAAGCACACAATTAGTGGGCTACTATTAGTGCACTCTTATGTACATACGCACTAACAATTGCACAAAAATTGAGTTATAGTTCTTGAAATGAGTCAGCATCAGAAAAAAATATTATGCTTAATTATTAGTGTATTTTATTTAGTAACAAAATAAACAGGTATAGAACAAGATGAAATGCCACAGCAGCACCATTTTAAAAAAAAAATAGTATAGCTAAAGAGTTAATGTGAGATATGACTCTTTCTTTGCTTTTATATTTTTAATAAATTTAATTAAAAGTTTATTTTTTTATATAAAAAGGCATACTGGCTAAGCATTTATGACTAAATAAAAATACCACACCTTTAGAACTTTAGGGACCTAAATAAAAATTCATATTTTCTGGTAAATGCCAAAAGTGTAATTTAAGAGATGGCCATTATTTAGTTATAATACTTTAAGATAAGCACTTAACATAGTATGCTCGGTTTTTTCTCATGTAAAAGAGTCAGTTTATTTTAAATAAACTGACATGTTTACAAATCATTCTGAGCATATTTGTAAATTTTTTAGAAAAACCACTTATTCTAAATGTGCAATATTAAATATACATATTATAATTATGCCAGCTATTCAAATTTTCTTTAATAATTGCCCAATGTTTTACGTAAAAAGAAAAAAGGTAGTTATATACATTTAAAATAAAATATTGCTATGGTTGTATTTGTACTATGTAAATGTGTATGTTGTGTTAAGTGCTGTTTTTTCAACAAAAGCAAAAAATATTTTAAATGTATTTATGTATTTAATTTACAAAATGTTATTTGCACCATTTTTAATTAAAGTGGCAGAGTTTATGGGAGTTGGTCACTTGACAAGTGTATTAACAAGGCTAATGTTACTATTATTAAATTTTGTTTATGATATAATCAACAATTTTTAAAGCAAACAATGCTTTCTTTTTTGTCTCTTTTATGTGCACTAGACCTGTTAAGCAGCTAAACATGATATATTTCGTAGTATTGCACTTAGTTTGACTTAACTGGGTTAAACTTATATTTTTAATGTAAATATAACAGGAAGTGGCGCAGGACGCAGCTGACGACACTGGAATTGATGTTGCAGACCTCGATGACTCAAATGTATAATGAAGATTGTGTAATAAAACCAAATAATGCTTATATAAAAAATATTAAAAACTAATAAAAAATTGTTTTAAGATGAGTGTAGAACAATTATATCCAATTAATGTGTGTGATAATTTATTGTAATATGTAATTTATTGGAATGTGTTTGCTAGACATTGATTTTTTCTATCAATAATTTGTATTTTTCTACAAGAAATTTAATTTCAGTTATGTTAACTAACTGTTTGTTATTGCAAAATTAGTAATAAATGTATTTTAAAATAAATGCGTAATTCTTTTTTTTAATATCATTGGATCTTCACTCTCACCCATGGAAAGGGGACGAGGCCCTGGCAGGGCACGGTTTGACCGTAGTTTTCTACTTAGTCCATAAATATGAACCTGTCCTTAGGGTGGGCTGTAGGCTCAAAACTGGAAGTGCCCCAAGAGTGGCTGGAGATGTGTGATTTTTGGAGGGAGAAGCTACTGTTGCCTAGGCGGTCTGCCCAGCCGAGTGAGTCCCCTGATTACACATGGGATGCCCAGCTTAGGAGACCAGCGACCGAGGCAGTAGCTTAGAAGTCGAAAATACGTAGGATTTCTTAAGGAAAACGACGACGATTATGCGGACGACTATGCCTTGCCGCGATGTCCCTGATGTGCACGTGGTTAGAGACATCTGCGGTCATCAACCTCCAATACATTCCGTATTGGAGGTCAATCTGACAATAAATTCTTCAAGACTCTTGATACGACGATTTCAAAGAACACCGCGCGACGAAGGGCAATATTTTGTACCACCTGGAGTTTCTTCGGACTTGAGGTTGGCTAGCGATAGCGTACCAGGCCGGCGCTGCGTACATCAAATGTGACCTGACGTACGTTTTATACAGCGCGGCTCTAGTACGGAGTGGAAATCCTGGGCGAAGAATCGGCCGAAGGAAGTGAAGCGCAATTTTGGCATTATTACATGCTTTCTTGACTTGGGGGTCATCCTAAGATGTTTATCTATGATGATCCCTAAGTATGTGGTGAGTTCTTACTTACTGAGTCCACATAATGCTCTGCCCTTGCAGTATAAGTGGTGGAGGAAGCCTCAGACAGGTCCCGAATGCCACAGCTTGTGTCTTGGCTCCGTTCAGGGACAATCTCCACTCCACCAGTCAGTCCAGCAACAAACCCAATGTCCTCTGCAATTTGGCTCCGGCATGTGTCGGGTTCAGTGAATTTGTAAGTATGGCGATATCATCTGCGTACAAGGCCAAAAGTGCATCTTCGTGGATTATCATCAGTATATATGGAGTATAGGCATTCAATATGCCCCATTGGGGTACCCCTGCTGTAATGGGTTGGCAGTCAGACAGAACGTATTCCTTGGCGTCCAGGAAGGCTGCAGGTGCACTCTCCTTTCTGTCCGCAACGGCTGCGAGGAAGTGGAGCATCCTCGATGAGTGTAAGGTGGTCGAATGGCCGCTGCGAAATCCAAATTGTTCGGGGCACGGATGGATGTGCGCTAAGAGATGTGGAAGCAGCAACAACTTGGACAACGCGCCATGGAGTGTTATTGGTCTGTAGCTGGCTGGTGTTCGTGGATTCTTGGATGGTTTCGGTAGTGTTAAGACCATACCCTTCTTCAACGTCTAGGGGAACCTCATTTTTCTTTCTTTTACAACCGTATAATACATATTATAGGTGTCGCAATGACTTATGAGCGCTCAGTAAAAATAGGGGATTTTTGCGCAGGTGTTTACTCGAAAACAATTGTTTATACCGAAATTATTTACAATACACAAGGCCTGCTTTAACGTGTTTCGCCGGTAATTTTGTGATTTGACTATTATACTATATGAACCATACTATATCAATAACCAGTAAGGTGTGTACATAATATGATAATAACATACTGTGAAATAATTTTACCTACCGTCTTGGGCTTCACTTCTCCCGCTAAATAGACCCAAAATATTAAAACAGCGCATTCAAGCTCAGCTTACATAAACCATTGCGATGCTTATATCAAATATGAGACATATAGGACCATGTCGTTTACGATGCACAATAGACGAAGGGACCTGTAGTCCCTTTAGTGAAAAGACGTGGGAAGCACGACTTCGTGTGGCTTCGTGTCCAGTGGCGAGTTTTCATTTCTATCTCCCGTAGACTGCAAAACATAAACAAGGAATTTTGGGAGATCTTAAGATTGGTCTTGTACACTCTATAAGGAACTACACCAAAATTCATTTTTGAACGCCCAATGGATTCGACCATGCTTTGTTGGTCAGTCAGTGAGTGGCGCAATAATTTTGCATAATGAAATAATTCTAAAGTCTGTCTGCGTACTAGTGTCTTTAGCCATGACCGTACAGGACATGGTAGCCCTTGCCCACTTGTCGCAGCTGTAGAGCGACGTGCTTACGCGTCGTCAATTTTCTATTCGTACCCAGCCTATTTCTTTACCGTCAATTGAAGTAGCGAAGAGTGGTTCTAATAGAGCGATTGTTATCTGACGTCCAAAATCCCTTTTACGGGTAAAACCAGGTAAAGGGGAATGTGGAAGGAAACTAAGAAAGGGGGTAAAAGGACACCACATTCATGGATTGGATAAGAGTATAATGGCGGTGGCAACTGGATCCGGGGTCGCGTACCCGTATACCCAAGACCAAATATTGGACAAATATAGACAGGACACCCTCTTAATTTTAATCTATGTTAATCTGTTAACCTGTTCGCTTTAACATGATATACAGATTTTTTGAAAGGCTTTATTTTCTACTATTTATCACTTAAATGATTTCTTTGAAGTTATTTTGTGTAAGGGGAATACAGTTTTAAGCTAATAAAATTACTAGAATACCCTATTCTAGTTATTTTACTTTTTTTTTATTTACGATTTTTGGAGAACTTACATATAATACAGGTACATACAACCAAAGATTGAAGTTTTTTGCTTTTTTATAATTCGTTTCTTTATCCATCAAAAACGTTTATTTTAATAATTCATAAAAATATATATATAAAAAAATTCATAAAACATTTAAAAATCAAACTAGATGAACTAGAAACTTAAATATTTCAAGTAAAAAAAAATATCTTGTAATGTTAAGAGTGTATTAGTACAGTCTGTGCTATATATTTCCGGTTATATAGAAAAGCCCTAGGGTCAATAATGACATTGACAGACCAGTTGTAATGCCGTGCTGACACATCATTTATCATTTAAAAATTTTGCGACCTGTAAAAGTTTGATTCAAATAACTAGTGTTCCAATTAATATTTATTATTATATTTTTGCCAATGCTTGAATCAAACTGTAAATATATTATTAATTAAATTACAAATGTACTAAAGTATCATACAAAAGAAACTAGAAACATGTTGCGGCACCAGTTTTGGAAGGTATTTATGTTTCAAAATAAATAAATTAAAATTGTACAACATTATAATATCACTATATCAGTATATTAGAAAATCTTTAAATAAGTTCATTTTTGCTTGTAATTTCAGATATTTGTGTTACTTTGCCTGTGTCTACATTTATCAACGCAAGTAAAAAAACAGAAGTCTAATGTTATATCGGATATCGAGGATATTAAGGAATTTAAAAAACTTTTAAGAACCAAAACCAATGTGTTAGTGTTGTATATGAATAACCACAAGTCTTCTCACTCTATTCTCGATGTATTCAAAGAAGCTGCTGATAGTATGAAAGGTCAAGCTACTTTGGTAGTCATAGATTGTAATGGAACGTAAGCCTACATATTGACTTTTAATATAAAAAAAATTTATTTTTAACTTTTAATTTATTTGTGATTTTATTAATACTATGTACTTTTTTCAGTGAAGGCAAGAAATTGTGTAAAAAATTAAAAGTAGTCTCTGATAAGCCGTATATAATAAAGCATTACAAAGATGGTGATTACCACAAAGATTATGACAGGGGTACCACCATAAGTGCAATGGTCAACTTCTTAAGGGATCCTACAGGTGATTTGCCATGGGAGGAGGATCCAAGTGGAGTGGACATTGTTCATCTTGCTGATTCTGATGTAAGATATATGTATAGACAATAATATAATCTGTACTAAAAAAAATATTATGTTTTGAAATTACAATGAATTGGTATTTGGTCATGGCGTTCAAAAAAATAAACCAAGTGATTTAATAGCAATTATGTAAGGAAATTCAATTCGTAACAGTCATTTTACTGTTATATTTTAGTTAAAATGTATATAAGGTGTAGTTTTTTATATCACATTAAAATAATACTACTATTTTAAAATATAATTTAATCACTCAATATTTTATCAAAATTATAACTTTGATAAACGACTAAAATAATGACTGGTTTGTTATATAAATAATTAAAATAATACATTATGTTTAAGTATAATTTGAAAACAAAGCTTAATATAAAACTTATATTTTTGGCAGGCATTATCCAAATTCCTCAAGAAAGGAATAGCTACATACAAGAAGTCCATGATAATGTTCTATGCCCCCTGGTGTGGATATTGCAAGTCTCTCAAGCCAGATTATGTTGCTGCCGCTGCTGATCTAAAGGTAAATTACAGTATATAAACAGATATTAAACCTTTTACATTTTTAAATTCATTTTGTTGTTTTAATGTAAGTTACTTTTGTTATAATAAGTATTTGTATATGAATTTGCAACTTCCATCTATGCTAAGAACCTGTAATGTATGGGTAAGATGGTCTTTATTTGACATATGACCTATTTTACCAAAATTATAAGTAATTGTGACAAAGTGACAGTCTAACTGTGAATGCAATTGATTGTAGATTCTATTCCCACTCCAGAGTGATAATTATATTTAAATTATTTTCATTTCTCTGCTCTGTTTAAGACAAACACTTGAGTTTCTCCACTCAATATATAATGCCACGAATTTCGGCAGAAAAAGGTTGAAGTTATGTATAATTTATGGTCACAAATTTAAATATAAACTTATTACTTTTTATATGTCTAATTAATTAATAAATGAAATTGCCTTATATTTTAGGGAGAAGCATTCTTGGCAGCCATTGATGTGTCAAAACCAGGGAACTCTAAAATTAGACAAGTGTATAATATTACTGGATTCCCAACACTTCTCTTTTTTGAGTAAGTATAAATAAATTATTTTATAAAAAAGAAATTATACAAACATACAAAAATGTATAACAGATCCTTTTGATTACATACTTTTAATTAATTCTTTATTTTTAATCTAAGTAGTTATAGTCATGTATATCATTGTTTATAATATAAATGTACATTATTCAACAGTGAATTTAATAAACGAATGTAATTAATTGCTATTTGCGATCATTATTTTGTTAAAATTTCAGTGTCAGAAGTAATTATTAAAAAATAGATAAAATGAGGCCATTGTGGCACTGTTTGTGAAAAACAGCAGAGTTGAGGGTGGAGAATAGAGTGTCTTGACACTAGGTTCTCTCTGACCGGGTGGTTATAGCAGGGTTGCTATGTGTGAAAAACGTTGAGATCTTATTCATAGTACTCAGAATAACTATTCTGTAAATTTAAAATATGAAACTAAAGTGCATAAGTCCAGCAAAGCTCACAGGTTAAGCCAGGCGATGTTAAGTGAATTATCTGAGGTAGCTACAAAAAACTATATATTGCGACTTGAACTTAATATTTGCGACATACTACAGTTTTTAAAAATAAATAAAAAAGTGAATATGTGGTTTTTGATTATTAATTTTTATTAACATTTTTGTTTTGATATTCATGCAAAATTTTGATATGATTCAGTCAAATCATACTGTTTGTTGTCTGTCATATCCATACCAGGCATGAATAGGTTGACAAGTCAAATTGTATATACAATATTATAAATATTTATAAGCGATTAAGATTTGTTTTATTCATAGGGTGAATAAATGATGAATAAAAAAGTTAAACAATTCACTAAAAAAGTCTTTAAATCACATAAAACAGAATTAAACCAATAAAAAATTTACTTAAGGGCAGGTGGCATGCCCTAAAAAATATGTGATTACTATTTATCAGCTTATTCATGCCTGGTATGGATATTATAATTTATTAATCCATTAATTAACAGAAAAGGCCAATTACGTTTCCCCTACAATGGTGATAACAAACACCAAGCTATCGTAGACTTCCTGAGAGATCCGACATCTCAGCAGAAGAAGAAAGAAGTGGTGGACGAAAGCTGGTCTGAAGATTCTGATGTTGTTCATCTTACAGGTACATTTTCGTTCATATATTTTATTTATATCTCTTAGTATGTAATAATAGTAAGTTTAGTAATTGCTTTTTTGATTTGATTAATGAAACTAAATAAACGAGTGGTATTTGGTCAAATTAATTAACAGTCTGGTATCAAGATAACTTCTTTAAAAAAATGTCATCCATATTAAGAAAAGAACTATATGAAATAAGTCACTTTAATATAACGTAATTTGAATGAAATATAATATAATAATACATGATGTAACTTCAATATATAAGATCTTTTTGAATCGTTTTTTTTAATTTATTTTACTTGTTTTTATTTGTCACATAGGCTCATTGACAAATATCATCCATATCTATAATGTTGTTTAGTTATTTGTTTAAAGTTTTGAAGGGTACGCTTTTTATCTAATATTTGTATATAACATTATTTGAAAGATGTAAATATATATATATATACATATTATAGATTTAGTAATATTCCGATATCCTACCACATTTGCAGATTGTTTTTTTTTTAAATAATAGACTAGAATAGAATATGAATGGTAAAATAAATATTAGTTACATGTACTTTTGAATGATTATTATGAAGCAAATTAGAAATTCTATATGGCTATGAGTAGAAATGAATACCTCTTCATTTGAGTAGTATAATAAACTATATCTTAATCTATAAAAATAAATAAAATTAGAGCGTATGTTTGTAATATTAAAATAATAGCTTTTTACTAAATGTATATGATTTAACAATTTTGTCTGTCCGTCTGTGTTCCGGCTATTCTCTGGAACGGCTGGACCGATTATGACGGGACTTTCATTGACATATTATTTTAAAATATTTTACGTGTGTGCTCACACACTTAGGATGTGTAAACAATTTTTGAACTTATACGCTAACAACAAAAATAAGTTGTAACAAGTGTATAAGAATTACGACGCAGCCGGATGTAGAACGGTTCGCTTACCGGTAAGAGCGCATGGAAGGTATCCAAGAGGCGCGGGTTCGAGTCCCGCTACGTTAAAATTTTTATGCGTTTCCTAAATACGTTTTCATTGGCCTGACCGATCTATCTATTGATCTACTCATTGTACCGTCCGATTTAGTTCAATATTTACATACGAGTTCGGTTCTGATGACAATGCAATATGTATCCTTGCCTATTAAGAAATATATAATATCAAGTTAGGTTCCTTTGTACATATTGTATTTATTAATAATTAATATTGCATTTACGAATAATTTAGAATTTTATTCTCAGCCGACACATTCGACAGTGTCCTCTCCAAAGTAGAAAACGCTTTAGTGGTCTTCTATGCGCCATGGTGCGGTCACTGCAAACGTATTAAACCTGAATACGAAAAAGCTGCGGCCAAGATGAAAAATGAAAAGGTAATATATTTATTATTTAATATTGATGCAGCTTCACGCCATTTTAAGCATAACAGGATGGGCGAAGAATCTAAATAAGATAAATATTGGTCATCGTGTTTTCATTGTTCTTATACTTTGAAATAGATATTTCTCTCTGCCTCTAAATAATAAATATGTATATTAATATTCGTTTAAATTGTTAATAGATTTTAAATAATTTGGCACATTTTAATTATTCTAAATTATTTATTAATATAGTGGAATGAAGAACGGAGTGTCTTGACACAGGTTTTCTCTGATTACCCTGCTATGGGGAAAAAGCGTGAAGCTGAAGAATAAATAATAATAATTCAACTACTGTTACTATCTAATGAACCTAATTTAATAATACATGCAAGGGAAAGCCCCATTCCATATTTATATCTATACTAGCGACCCGTTCGCGGCTTCGCTTGCGTAAACTACACGAGTATCACTATTTCGTATTTTAATCTGCCCGCGTTCCTACTTAAATCACTAACGTTACTTAATTTTGTAATTTAAATTGTAACTTTTTTATTTATGAACCGATTCGAATAAAATAAACACTTAATGTTAACCGAAGTTTACCAAAATATAATAGTAAAGACTGCATTTAAATAGGTTTACCCATTTCTAAAATAAGCGTTGACGAACAACACAAACGAACGAACACAGACAAACAGAAAAACAAATAAAAAAAGTTGATAATGGGTTCTATTACATTAAAAAAATCCCCCAATAATTTTAGATCAGTTACATTTTTATTATATTACTAGCGACCCGATCGCAGCTTCGCCTGCGTAAACTACACGACTAAACTAATTTCTTTTTTCGCCTGACCGGGTTATCGCTTAATTCAAAATCTTTGCTAAATTTATAGTTTAAATGTTTCTATTTATGAACCGATTGAAATGAAATAAGCACTAATTGTTAAGGGAAGTTCACCACAATCAAAGCAGGATTTAATTGGATTTAAGCTATTTCTGGTATTAGCGTGCCCAAACACACAGATAAAATGAAAGAAAATTAAAAATCATAGTTTTAGGTTATGTTATATATTTTTTTCATATATTTTCCGCGTACAGACAGCGGTCAGTTACATTTTTATGATATGTATATCAATAAAATTTTAGATACATGGCCTACTAGCGGCTGTAGACGCAACGAAGCAGCCTGATTTGGCTTCTAGATTTGGAGTTAAAGGCTATCCCACATTGAAGTACTTTAGCAGAGGAGAGTTCAAATACGACGCTGGACACGCTCGTCAGGAGGAGCAAATTGTTAATTTTATCAAGGTAAGTTTTAGATTCACTTTATTGTAACAAAATCTCGTAATGCTATTTCAATCAAATTCAAGCCGTCCGATTTTTCTTTTAAAATTGGGCGATTTGTGCGGATGCTATGTCAGTGTGTATATATATATACTTATATTATAAATCTGAAGAGTTTGTTTGTTTTGTTAAACACGCTTATCTCAGAAACTACCGTTTCAAATTCAATTTTTGTGTTGGATAGTCCCATTTATCGAGGAAGGCTATAGGCTTTATAACATAACGCTGCGTTCAATAGGAACGAAGCAGAAATTCAAAATATCCCAAAAGCGGGAAAAATTACTCATATGACAGCTTCCGTTTCTTCAAAAAATCATATACAGGTATTTGATTTAGTTACGTTATAACTAAGGGTACATTTGGTATATTTCTACTTCACGATTTTTACCTATACTGTGTTAGGCGTGACGTAGTCATTATGGACCACCAATGACGTAAATATCTAGTACTACTACATTAGTATTAAACGTTGCCCGTCTGGTCGGTATCTGTCATTCACTAAAACATAATATCTCAGATATACCTTTCTCTTTTACGCTTTTAACCGAATTTTTTGTAATAAACCTAAACCGCGTTCAATTTGAACAATTTATCTAACAAAATGCAATTTAGAGGCAAATTTATGTTATCTCCTTTTCTTGATAAATTTAAAAGATTGAATTGGGAGACGGAGACGTACATTTATTTATATGCTCTAAGTTCTCGTCGTCGACATCATTTACGTTTTAAAACGTTGTCCTACCGGCACAGCATATACCAAAATAGTTTCATTTACTTTAAATTATACTCAATAATCACAATCATCACTCATACACATCACGAACTTAGTAATTAGTTGATAGGTAAAATACTTCACAATATACAAGTCATTTCAAACAGTGATCGCAACAATTAAATTTACCAAATTCTCTAAGTAACTAAAAGTCCCACAAAAATAACGTTTAAGTATTCAAATATTATTTACCCAGATACTTAGGATAATTTGTAATAATTTAATAGTCTATGCGTAGTCTTATCAAGACTATGCATAGATTAATAAAATTATTTTGTTATAATTATTAACAATACTTTTCTTATTATGTACAATTATTTAATATTTTTGTATTAAAAAAAGTATAGAATAATAAAGTTTAATAATTAGATATCAATCTAGAATTTTAAAATATGTAACTGCGACGAAGACGATAATTTTTTAAAAATTATTTACAATCTTACATTTCATTAATTTATTATTTTAATTTAAAATAATGCTTATTTTTTAGGCTATATGAAAAAAAAATTACTATAACTTAATATTATTATAACCTGTAATGCTATTTATTCTGAATTCATTTCAAAACATAATATTTTCGATTGCCGTGATGTTGGCGCGAAATTTACGACATACTTGAGTGGCACTCGCCGCCATGTTACATTCTGAAATAAAAAATAATTTCTTGACGATATATATTAATTAAAAAAGTATCGGTGAAACAAGTGTGAATAATAATTGCTTATATAAGTTACAAGCTTATTTAGACATTAAAAATCATGAGCAGAAATGTTGCGAAATTACTTTAGTTTACTGTTTATTTTGTTTTTGGTGGTTGCATCGAAATTATAATCGCGCTTACAATTATAATAGAAATGTGCACAAGTAAATTGAAACAGAAGAAGTCGTAACCAACACTTGTATTTATTCTTTTGTGATATTATCGTTTAGTGCTTTGCGACTTAGTATTTAGGTATTAACTTATACGAAATCGGTTTATTTCTTAATAATTAGTGCGACAAATTATTACGCGAAGTTTTAACAAAATAAAAAAATGCTAAAGGCAAAACGTGACTTATATTCATTTAACTATTCAGAAACACGATAAACATTTCGAACAGTTGTAAAATTTAATGTCTAAGTGCCATCAGTAAATGGACGAAATGTTAATTGTGATTTTAAATGAAACATCAATCACCGCCAACTCGATTTTCAATGAGATGGTGTGCGTCGTTGCCGCCCTGACGGGGTTAGTGTTCGCTTGCGTTATACGTGACAAATGGCGTTTGATTTTATAACGTTTATGTTATTATTTATTTTGTTCGAAAAAGTAACTTTTTAATCTTTTAGTACAATTGCTTGTTTTAATAAGTGTGTTGCATTTAGTACTTAAAACTGTGTGTTTATTGAAAGTATCGATTGCATTGATATTGTATAAAGAATATACACAATCATATAGATAGAATTGTTCTCCTCTAAAAGTTCTAAAAAAAGTCCGCGGCAGCATATGTCTGTCTTAAGTTAACCTTTATGAGATATTATAGTTTTTAAATAACTCCCCAACAAAATTATGGTCAAATATGCGAAAGATCATGATACTGATTACAGCGTGAATACCTCAAATAGCTCCTTAGAATTAGGTAAAGGTCTATGTAATATTTTTGAAGTAATGGAATATAATTATTTTATATAACTAAAGACATAATTATATAACATTTCTGTCTGTCGTTTGTCTTTTGTATACTATCAAACCAAAACTGCTGAATTAAATTCAAAAGTTGATAAAATATTCATAGTGCGTATTTTCACTTATATAGTCTTTACTTGAATAAAATCGATCAATTTTATCGAAAGTTGAACATTGTATATTTGAAGTCACGGAAACGGCTACTCTAAAATATACGTTCTTGCCAGGAGACGATAGTTGCATGATAAACTTGTAGTTTCTTTTTAAAACTAATTGTTAGGCTTTAGAAATGAATTCAATTTTAATTTAATTTTACTACTTAATAAAACTATTTATTAGTTAATGTTAATTTGAACCTTTTCTTTAATATAAGTTTAAAAAATGTTAAGAGTTCAAGTGTGTATGTGTATAGTAGCATTATCATGTTTGTACGTATTTATTATTATCTTATATTAGTAGTGTACCTTTGCATACATGAATATAACTTGATAATTGATTGACCTGTCGTAAGGTGAAAATATTTATAGAACAACAAATAATAATAGACACGTAACCATATATATTTTCTGCAGCGTCACGCTTTGCCCTTTATAGCGGGGTAGCCCGAAAACCTAGTGTGAAAACACTCCCGTGCTCCACTTTGGCCCAAATTGAATGTTTCTAAAGAAATTCTAGCTCTAATTTGTGGCACAACAGATATTAGTAATAAATTGAATCTTTTTTTTTAGGTATCTTAATTTTATATAGTTGCTTAAGTTTAGCTTAAAAAACTATAATTATTTATTTATAAAAAAATCGTATAGCGATGACCATATAGGGCCTCTATTAAATGGGTTATGCAGCATAAAATTTTGAATTCCCACAAAGGTAATAGTTATTCATCCCCTATTACAACGTCAGGATGGCCGAGCGGTCCAAGGCGCTGCGTTCAGGTCGCAGTCCACTTCGGTGGGCGTGGGTTCGAATCCCGCTCCTGGCAAAGTTTTTATGTTACTACAACTAAATTTATATATAGCAAAATTTAGGGGTAGTGACTAAAATTTATTTTATTATTCACTATGATATGATGATAATAAACTAAATGCATTTAAAATTTTTGTGAGTATTAGCGACATCGTAAAGACTTTGGTACTAGATAGTTTTCATACAGGATACCTAGATGGAGCTGAGTTTATTTTAAAATGTACTTTTGCATCTAAAGCGCTGTACGCTTATCGATGGGACGTCGTTTGGTCCGATGTCTAGGATAGGGGATGTTCAATATCGATCCCTCTTTGTTTGGTTTTATCCGAACAATACTGTTGGCCATTATAGCTCAATAAGTCAATTTGTGACTTATAAATTTAAAATTTATAAATTAAGCAACCTCTTGAATGTATGTTTTGATAATGCTCTTTATTTAACTAAGGTATTACATGATTTATTTTAAATCGTCAACTAACATGAAAAATGATTGGATAATGTATTTTACTAGTTCAAATATATTGTTATTCTTTTTGGTAAAACTGATTAATTATTCCCGATATAGAAAGTTAGATGTAAAAAATAAGATTCTAATTATATTTTCTCAATTTTCTGTTTTTCTGTTGCCATCGTAGTAAGTGAGTTTATTTACGTTTGAAATTTTCTCTACATTGTTGTTACGTTTAATAATTACATAAATTAATTGAAAGTAAAAGAAACAGGTGAATCTAATAAAAACAATGCTAAAATAAAGTACGTAGTCGTATACTTGAGGCGTATTTGGAACTTATTAATGATAATCTCTTTTTAGTCACCCCAAGAGCCTCCGCCACCGCCGCCACCAGAAACCCCATGGTCTGAAGAGGAATCTCCCATTCGGCATCTTAATACGTCCACTTTTAGGAACACTTTAAGGAAAATAAAACATGCTGTAGTCATGTTCTATGCACCTTGTAAGTATTCTTTTATTTTTAGTGAATATCGGTGTAGGATTAAATCTATATTGTTTAGAATTTGTGCAGAAATTTGTGGGGTTCTAGGTTTGATTCTCGCTTGGGGAACGTTTTGTTTTGAACGTTTTCTGGGTAGTCAAATCAGCGGGTTGCATTTGAATGAAGAGAATTGCTTTTCACCAAGTTCTATTTGTCTACTCTTTATTCAATATTCAAAATTAGCAAGTCGATAAATAAATATTGACACGTCGTTACGTACGTAAAAATAATGAACAAGAATATTAGAAATATATTACAAAATTCAGTGTATACTTTAGAAAATATTATTAAAGAAAAAAGTGGCTTTGCACGGGAATCACGCTCACAACCATCGGCTTCACAGTATAGATTTTGTTTTAATTTTTTATATAAAATTTATTCTACGTTTTATTTTTCAAGGGTGTGGCCATTGCAAAAGTACCAAAACGGAATTCGTACAGGCAGCCGAGAAATTCTCCGATGAGCTAATGGTACTTTTTGGAGCAGTAGATTGCACTGTGCAACAAAATCTATGCGCCAATTACGACGTTAAAGGATATCCGACTTTGAAATATTTTAGTTATTTTGATAAAATTGTAGAAGATTATAGCGGTGGGAGAAAGGTCAGTGCAGCAGTCAATAGTATTGTTGGTAAATTACTTGGCTTTTTGTATTTATTGGTCTATAAACTCTTATAAGGGCGACTAGAAAATATTACTCTTGTCGTACGTTAACTTACTTAATCTTGAACTGTATTCTAATACTCAATGAAGCAGGATTTGAATCTGTATCTTTGATTAATATGTTAAGGAGGTCACGGAAATTTAGTTAAAGATACTATATAGAAACTTAGAATAGAAAGGCAATTAACAAAAATATGTACAAAATCATATACATATAATATTTGATGAGAATATATATAAAGAAATATTACAATATCATCTTTAATCAAATGATCGTTCTTTAAGATTAAAAGTATATTTAGTATTCGCAAAGAATAGCATAATTTTTCACTAAATTGTAACAATTACAGGAAGCGGACTTCGTATCGTTCATTCACAGTCAAATGGGTGAACTCCATACCCCACAGAATACTTTGACCAGTCAAAGTGCTGGTTTCGGGGTGAATGTGGAAATGGCGGACGACAGTAACTTCCAGAATATTATATCGTCCTCGGAACCCACTTTTGTTATGTTTTACGCAACTTGTGAGTATTACTGTTTGTGTTCATTTTGGCAATGATTCAATGCATATGCATTTTAATATTAAAATGGCAGTATTGTCAGGCTATCATATTATTTAATATCTAAATTCTAACCCAATTCGTTCCAGGGTGCAGCCATTGCTCGACAGTGAAACCGGCCTTCAGTCGCCTAGCAACTGCACTAAAGAAGGAAAGCATTCCAGTGAAGGCGATAGCCGTCGAGGCCGCGGACAATGCCAAAGTGTCTGATTTTGCTTCCATACAGACGTTGCCCTCGTTCAAGATATACGCTTCCGGCAAGCGACTCGCCGATTACGAAGGGGACAGAAGCTTAGAAGATATGCTGAAGTTTTGTAAGTCCCACGCGAGAGTGCAGGACGAGTTGTGATATCTGTAAGTGTACGAAGGAATGTATTTGAAATGTTTGGTTTGTTTCTGGGACCTTGTTTGAATCATTATAAAGACAGCTAAATTTATTTAGTCAAACGTGTAATGTTTACTCGTTTCATTGTAAATTGGGGGGTGTTATATGTATTTTGTTGTATCTATCTGTTAGAAATAATAAGCCATAAATATTATGTTTTGATTTTTTTTTTATTTTGCATGTCGCTGTTTGATTGAAATGTGGTATAAAATCAAAACCACTATATTACAGTATATATTTTTATTATGTATGTATAATTGGGTTTAGTTATGTAATGTTATTGAAAATAAGAATACTCATACTAATATATTTACGAGTGTTTCCATATTTTTTTGCTATAAATACATATATATATATACAGATTCAGCTGTATCGTAAAGTGACTAGGGTTTATATTTTTTTTATTAATCAATTAAGTTTCAACGGCATTTACTTATATAATAACTTATAGCATTATTATTAAAAAAGTAAAATTGTACGCTTTAAAACAATTATTTTATTTTATTATTACAATTCATATCATAAATAATATATAAAAATAAAACTTACACATTTACTTATATCTTAGATGTATAGTCTTATATCTTAGAAATAATATATATATACATATTTTTGAATATTTTTAAATATTAGTAGATGAAATATAATAGACATATCATTAACACATTTAGATTGCAATAAATAAATATAAGTAAAGCAATATTAATATGTATATATTTTTATATAAAGATAAATGTATGTTTCTATTATGTTGAAAAATCTCAAATTGCATTTTTTATATATTTTGTTTTTTTTCGATGAATATGTAACATTAAATTATTATTACCAGGAACAAAGTATTAAATTAAAATAGATTTTTTTATCTTGTTCTTTTAGAATGTTTTCATACATTTCTTGTACTAATGATACAATATATAAAATATGAGATGAAAAATTGGCTATTTTTTTTATAGGAAATACTCGTAAGTGAAATTACAGTAAAATTTTCATGCTGCTTATTAATTTTGTAAATTCCATTATAAAATTAAAAATTTAATTTTTGTTATCTTTTTATTATTAAACGTTTTAAAATAATACTTCATACGAGTTATACTAAGATCGTTTTGTTTACATTTGTAAAAAGAGCTTTCTTTTCACATAACCTTAATAAAACAAAAAGGAAACAATATTTAAAAAATGTTTATCTGTAATACTTAATTGTCTGTATATTCTTGTACCATGCTATATTTACATGTAAGTGTCTGTGGATGAACAGACAACAGTCTTAACCAAAGCTTTTATATATATAAAGATGTTCTATTATTAAATGCAACGGTTTGATATGCAGATGTGTTACTTAGCGTTTAATCGACATTTCATATTCTAATAGAGTTCTAGATGTGAGTAGTAAGACATTTTTTTTAATATTTATTGGCAGTTAAGTAAATTTCTTCTTGACTTATTAAATTGTTATTTATAGCGAATTCGAAATCATTAATACATAACAATATTAACGTATTAAAATAGATTTGCAAAAAATACTTTATATTGTTGGAGATACAAAGCTTTGGTTGGATCGTCAATACATGGATACAATATATGGATTATATACTTGTACGAATAAGAGGCAAATAGTACTTATAAATTATTCTTAGTAAATATCGCAATCTCAATGAAATTGATCTAACTAAAAACCTAACATTTTCAATTCAATAGAATTTGAAAATTGGCTTTGTAAGTAAGTAAACAAATCTTAAGTATGTCACTTTCCTTGCAAGAGAGCGATATAAAGGCAAATTCAGATTTTTTAAATATACAAAACTACTTAATATTACATTAATTAATCATTACTGACAATATTCTAAATTTAAAATTTTCTAAACGTTTTTTTATTGTAATATGTTATATTTAAAATTATTGTACAAATTTTAAAAATATTTAAATCTTTTTACTATATACTTGTATCTAATAGTCGTCGCATGTTAGTAAAGAGTATTATATATAAATAATATTATACAGTAACAGTTGGCTAGTTGCCTTTTGATTGTTTTAAAATAATTACATTTTCTGATATAAATTATAAAAAAAGGCATTCAATATGAATCTTACAACGTTAAATCACAGATAGAATAATTAAATTAGTTTTTGCAAATATATATATATATATATATATATATATAAAGTTACATAATGGGCTTCCAGCATATCATTTTTGTCTATAAAGAAAATATTTCTTTACTTATATATAACGGAAATTGTAATCTGTTAATGGAATTCGAACCCGCGCGTTGAACGCATGGCTTAGCGGTCAGGCGCTTGGACGGTTTCCAAGGGGCGCGGGTTTGGAGCTTGTATTTAAATTTTTGTTTAAAATTATTCTTATGATCGACTTCTCCAAAATAAATATATACTACTTAGTTTTCTTTTTATCGTTATATTTACATTTACGTACAATTTACATACAATGTAATATATAGAGCGCTTTAAAACATACTAAATATTTAAAATCGACAATAACGAGTAATGAAATGTATTATATTTTAGTGATTTTAACAAATATTTTATATAAGTAACAATATATCTACTAACATACACTGTTGATTGATTGATTGTAAAACTGCTTAAAATATATGTATGCAAAAAAGGAAAGCTAATATGTATTCGAATTAAAATATATATATATGTTTATAAAAATATTGTTTTTTAATTTCTCCTTATGTTATAAGAATTATGAGGTTACTTTTTAACTTAAAATAATTTTTTTGACTATCAAAGCCGTTCTTTTTACCTGATTTGATTTTTTTTACTTAAGTCGTTATTTTACACATTAAATTTATACATTGGGTTTTACACAGTAAGTTATTATTTTTTACTTTTTAAGTAATTTTGTTGCACATTAATGTAATTCTTTAGGTTTTAAAATTCATCCTACATTTCGTTCTCTCGTAAGGATCAGTAAACGCGAATTGTTGTGGGTTTGATTTCCACTGGGGGGGGATGATTATATTCAAAACATTTTCTATTCTCTACTCTGGTACCTGCGACAAAGCTCGGCGTTCAGTTCCGGAAAGCGGAGAACCGAGTGTCCTGACACTTGTGATCTTCACTAAACGTGATCACTCCAAGCTAAGACGTAACGATAGCCTTCTTATTTGCACAGTTATCAGAACCTTTGCCTTTCATCCGAAGGCACGATGACTGCGCCTTGCCGATCATCTGGGACCTCCTCCGGTGTCCAAAACAAATGGCAATGAAGACACTCCCGCGCTTCCTTACCACAATTTAAACTTAAATTATCTAAGTGTGTCAATTTCCTATTTCAATAAAGATTATAGACACTTTATTTACTAACTAATTATTATGGTTAACAGTTTAATAACTATTTTAAAATCAACTCGCCAGAACCATCAGTGCAGTAATAGTGGCAATCGCCTTTGTCTTAGGCTAGGCAGGAAGGAAGGTCACCTTCCTTCTTAATAGTTTGTGCGTCATTAACGCATAAATTACTAATTTAATAACCTTTGAGTTAGTAATAACTTTGTCGACGTATAGTATACGTAATTTCAGTCTAACGTTAGTAATAAGTAATATGGATACAGCATTGTACGATGTACCGATATTATGTGCGATATTTTGAACTACGAAATATCTTAGTTTACTTGACTCATGTTCGACCGCTTAGGTTGAGGATGTTTAAACAATAATTCCCCTGTATGAGGATCGACCCTACGACAAATATACAATATATATTAATATATTGTATAATTCTTCTCTACTTCGACTATAATAGAGTAGACACGTATTTTGTCGAGAAAACTTATATGGCATTTTGTCTAAAAAATATTTATATAAATAAGTCAAAAGTATGGTTAGAATTAAGAAAACTAAGTATATCAAAAACAAACATTGTTCCTATTATTTGGCTAGTGTAGGTCGTTACAATTGTTAACGCTGTACATTGGCATATTGATGCCATCAGAAGATTTGATGAACATCAAAAAGTAGATTAATTGACCTTGGTCTAAATATATATTTTTTATTGTAATCATGTGGGTAAACTGCATTTATATATGTGCATTGTGAGTATTTAAATAAGAAACCAACCGCCTTGGCTGGGTGAGGTAGGGAGGGGCATCAAGCTGGCTGGTTTAAGCATTTACGTTAGAAGTGCCCGCCGCGTTAGTCTCTTCCTTTCGCAAGTCTCCTGCGCTGTTGCTCCAGAACTTTCTTACTGCATTTTGGTATGTACAATTATAATTTCAGATATATTTCTTTTTTAAATTTCATTTTACGTTTATAATTGATTTATATATATATATATGAAATTAATATATTTTAATGCTGGCGACTATAAAGTTAATACTAAATGATTATAAGCTAAATTATTCATCTACGCTTCGCGAATTTTACTCGTTTTATTATAAGTAATTTGAAAATTCCACTTAGCTGCTGAGCGCGGTATTTAAATTATTAGATAATTTTAAATAAACATCCTTTAATTAATTTAACCGAAACTATTTTAAATTTGAATCAGTGCCTATCCGTAAAGAAAACGGTCACGTATAAACATTCAAAGAATCACTTTCGTATTTGTTATATATAACCATTTATAATTTTTTACAAAATACCCACCCGTAAGTCGAGTTTATCACGTAATTCAAAAGAGTTTGAGATGTGAATGTAGCTTGGCTCCAAGAATCTTTTATGGAGTCTCAAGAACGTAAATTCAAGATGCACAGCGTCACGCATCATAGAAATTCAGCGACGGCGTTGAGTTCCGCCGCTCAACACGTGTCATGTGTCGGTTCACATCATGTGTCGGTTCTGTCTGCCCTGTTAAGCGAAAAAAAACCAGCGTGAAAAGTGTACCTGTAGTTTTAAGTGAGCAATGTTTTATTTTACAGACAACGTTCCAAGTTTAGCTACTCATCCAAGTCATTACGAAGTTATGAATTTAAAAAAAAACATTAACGTAACTTACTCAGACAAATAAATATGTATTATTAAAGCAGTATCCGTACAAAGAAGAGTGACTGCGTTTTTTTAAACATCACGATTTCATTTATTGCCTTATTGTTTGTTCTGTTTCATCAGTGAGTACGACAAATTAAAATTTATAATATAAATAAAGAGTAAAATAGCGTCGCTTTCAAAATATCTTTTATTTTTTAAATTTAATGTAACAATAACGCATTGGTAATACATTGCACTTTTTCCATATATTTAAATCGACTAGTATGAGGAAAATAGGTTAAGTAAATGTGTTTAGAAGTATACATATTAATTGTCATGTAATGAAACGACAAGGGCTTGAAGATAATTTTTGTTGCTTCATATAAATAAATAAAGAACGCAGCTTTTTTTTCTTTACAACAGTATAGACAGGGTCTAGAGAGAGCCTAGTGTCAAGAGTGTCAAGGGCCTCCGCCCGAAATCGAGATATTACGTATGGAGTGGCGGAACTCACCGCGCGCTTTCTCTTACCGCAGTCAAACGTAATCATTTCACATCATTACAAATGAACCCACATTGAACCCACGACCGTCGCTCGTACATGCAGACGCTGTCCCACTGAATCATGAATTAATATAGATACAGGTCTCATAGCTCTCAACCAATCCTGGGCAAGTTTGTGTATTGCGTCAGTATCGGTACAACTCGTCTGCGCGTCGGACGGTGCGGTCGTTTCGCAGGAACACGCGCGCGCTCGCTAACTTTTTGTGTAACTTTTTCCGATTTGGTAAGTATGGATTGGATTATGTAAATTTTATATTATAATCTCTTTATTTTGATTCATTTTTGTATAAAATATTATTGTCTTATATTTTATGTATTATCGTATGTAATTCATTTTTCTATTTATAACTTATACAATCGTAAATAATATAAAAAGCGCTTTGTTGAAACTACTTTGGATTATTGAGAATTAATATATCTTGCATAATATTAGGTGCACAGCGAATGTAATGCAAATTTGAAACAAGCAATTTATTAAGAACTATTTTAATTCAGGTTTAATAAAGTATATAAATAGATTATAATAATAAATCCTTTAGTATGAATTAAATTCACCAAAAACAATACATAGTACTTAAATTATAGCTATCATTGCGACTTGTGTTTTTTTTTTAAATAATAATGTGGCTGTCAGGCCGCAATGGGACAAACGTTTGACTATAAACTAGTTACTAGATGGTTACGGGTTCAATACGCTCTCGGTAATGATTATATGTAAACTATTTTTATTTCGGCGCTATGATAAGACAAGGTGACGTATTGACTCAATATCCACTGTCTTAGAAGGAGAACGGAGTGCCTCAGCACTAATTTCTCTCTGTCTCATTTATTAATTTGTGCGGTAACAGCGATGCGGCGTAGTAGTTAAAAAAGCAAAATATACCACAATATTATGTACAAGCGATACGCTTGCGGCTTTAGCATTCAGAGTGTTTGGACGGTTTTCAAGATGCGCGGGTTCGAATCCCGCTGCGTTCAAAATTTTATAATTTTTCTAAAAATATGTTTTACGATTGTTAATACTGCATTTGAATAGGATAAGCCATTTCTGAGATTTGCGTGCAGAAACGCACAGACAAACGGAAAAGAAAATTAAAAAATTGCCGTTTTAGGTTTTATTACATTGATAAATGCCTCCAATAATATATTTTTATATTATTGCTTATTGAATATTGAATTTAAAATGACGTCACATAATTATAAGCATTGCCATTCTTAAAATTAAGTTAAATATTTTATGTTATTTACATACGTCTTAAAATTATTTGAATATTAATATAATTATTAATATGAATATAATATTTGATTAATGAATTAATTTTATTTAATTAATCATTATTATTAATTATACCGGTTTGATTAATTAATAAAAAAACAGTCATAGGGTCTGTCGATAGAAGTGAAAACTTATAACTTAGAATTTTAGAAAATTTTTAGCCTGTTGCCGTCCACTGCTGAAAGTAGTCTCGCTCATAGAATTTTACTATTAAAATTTTTAATTTCATATGTTTAAATTAAAACTATCAACACCAATATGGTGTTTACATCTATTGACATAAAATATAAATATATAAATGCGGACGTATAGGATATATATATATTATTATTATTATTATTATTATTATTCGTGGCTTAGGTTTCCGTATTTTTTAATATGAAAAGCGAATTTTTTGTTGCACGTATTAAACATATTTTCCATTAACAAATCAGTGCGTAACAATAACTCCGGCTTTATTAATTGTTTTTTACAGATCTCGTCAACAGAAATGTCTAAATTTAGAGTATTGCGTTTGTGCCTAAAATCCATATAATATGTACGTCCATATGCTTATAATTTTTACACTATATACGTTGTGTAATTAATTAAGCTTTAACGAAAGTCTAAGTTACGGTTTTCCCCTTATAACTAACCTGGGTCGGCCAGGGCCGGGGCCACCCCCTGACCTACTTAATGAGTGAACATTGAGTGGCGTAACTCAACGCCGCTTAAATTTTATCAAAATATAATCATTCTTCGCATGGGATTGAACCCCCAACCAAACGCTGCGCCACGATCGCCCCGAAGATGAAGTAGAATTTATAATTATGAAACTGATTTAAAACTACCCTATAAGTATATAATATATTACAATTTGTTTCTCGCTCCCGTCTCCACTTTGCGACCGAAATCGAGATATCGCATGTTGAGGGTTGGAACTCAACGCCGCACGTTGTTTTAGGTTACAGAGAGGAGGAATGGAAATAATTTAAATATAATTATAGACCCGAGTGGCAATCGAATTCACGGCCAATCGCTTTTATAATGAGACGTTGTCCCACTGCGTCCCACTTCAATTTATCACTTAATTTTAAATTATTTTTTCACTTACAGCATATAAAACTTTATAATTTAGTTATAGTTTTAATATATAAAGTACATAATATTTACATATCTTAGGACTTTGATTAGGTAATTTATTATGTTAAGAAATGTGTTAAGGCGCAAAGAGCCATTCATCTCATTTCGACTAAACGTCAAAGGGTAGAAAGTGCGTGAGGTTAGAAGAAAAGTAAATTTATATCCTTATTTCATAACACAATTCTTTTTTTTTTTTTTCTACCTTTAAATTCGGAAGTTATTAACAGTAAACTTGAATATAATATATTGTATTTATTACTGTACTTTAATTTTTACTCTAGGATTTTTACAAAAGATTTAAATATATATATATTTTGATTATTTTATGATATGTTATAAGTTTTATCTTTTAACTTGACGCTTGAAAAGACCCCGCTGCGTACGTATAAGTTTTCATGGCGTGTACCGGTACAGGCTCGCGAGCCGAGTATCTTGGATTGATATTTTTTTCACGCTTATACTTTTTTCCGCATAATAGATAATAATAGGTCAGATAGAACCTTGTCAAGTCACTACGTTCTCCACTTAAGGCCCGAATTCTATTGTTTGGACGATGGGCTGGTATTATTATTTTGCACAATACCTTTTTTTCAATTTAAAACTTGTTAGGTAATGTCATTGTTTTACATAATGCATTCTCTTTCATATAAAATATTATACAGTATTAAAATTAATTAAAATAGCAGCAACTGTGGCGTAATAATCCGGCTTTAGATTAATGGAGTCTCAAATTAAAACCATTATTTTAAATTTAATTACAAATACAGTGATTTAATTCATACATGCATGTCTATATCATTGCTTCGTTAATAACCCAGTGACTGACAGACAACGTACAGCTGAAACTACTAGCTACAGCTAGAAAGCTGATATTCTGATGGTCGCTTTGTGAACCTATAATTCGTAACATATAAATAAATAGACAAATAAAAAGCAGGTTTTGTGAGAAACAATAAGGATCGGTATTATAATAAATTAAAACTGTCAAATAAACGAATGAATCCTAAAACACGTTTAACGCCAATATTTTATTAATAATTAATATATATTGCAATTAATTCATATTAGACACTAACTAATAATATGTATATATTATTTATAAGCCATATTTTGTGGGCAACAAGTAGGTTGGTTGTAAATAAGCTTGTTTTATCTGTGTCGAGCTCGTGGAGCCACTGGCAAAGCTGCCGGCCATATTACACTGAGTGTCCCGCGGCACTGTACCGCTCTTTTAATCAGCCCCCTCGAGGGCACGAAAATATATCTCAACGATTGGTATACCTTTGCTACGAAATACGAATACATGTTAAATATTCCGATGTCCTGAAATTATGTATTTGAGGGGGAACAGGATATCGAGTGGCAATTGACAAGAATAGGCGTCAGGGCGAAAAATAACTCATTTATGGAATACTTTCTAAAGTTTTATAACTACGTATAACGTAACCTATGTGTATATTGTACGTACGTATTTGAATTTTGAATATTATTTTGTCACCGGAACGGACAAATAAAATTAATCAATCCTCCGATTGCGAATGGAACCCACACTGCGCTACGAAGGCCTCGAATCTTTATTTGAAGATTAAAAAGTACAAAAGTTAATAAATATATTTAGTCAACTTAAACGTTTAATATGGTTGTAGCGTTATAGGTGATTATTTTGTTGAATTAGGCATATGTTTAATAATACTTTAATAATAATACTTTTTCGTTACAGGTATCCGGATTCGAAATTGGCAAGAATGTTTTCTGGTGAAATCCCCATAGTGTTGGACACACTCAAGCAACACTACTTCATTGATAGAGACGGAGGAATGTTCCGTCACATTTTGAACTTCTTGCGCAACCGTCGCCTGCTGATACCTTACGATTTCCCGCATCTAGACTTGCTCTTGGCTGAAGCCGCTTACTTCGAATTGAACGGTAAGCTTATAATATCAGAAGCTTCGCGTATCTGAGACCCTCTTATCAAGACTATCTGCGTGGGATCGATAAATTGCTTGTTGAATGCCGAAGCTAAACGCCGCATTTTGTATAAAACTCACTCATACTAATCGTTTTACAGTATATAATAAACCATATGTTCGTATGTGTTTATAAAATATAATCTTGTAACAAATTTATTTTTTAAGCATATGCTAAATATTAAAAATACAACTGTTTCATTGGTCGCGGTAACATACAATACGAATCTAAAATTGTGCAGACTTTAGTGGAGACAGAAGTGGAGACTTTTATGATAATATTATTTTCATTTTATAATTACATAATTAATTAAATATTATTGTTAAATATTGTTCTATTAAGAAGACTTCTTCATGAGTTAAACACTTGTTGCCATAGCAACGTGTATGTCACTTTAAAAAAACGTGTAGTGTGTGTGCATTATGTAATATTGATTTCATTAATTGAATGTAATTCTACTGTTTTATTAAAAAAAACATTGATATTTTTGTATACAGCAATTTTTTTTATATATAATTTCCAGAAATGGTCAGGGCTCTAATGTTGCTGAAGGCCCAGCGAGAGGAATTGACGTACATTCATCCTTGGGGCATGCATGCAGTGAACTACGTCGAAGAAGAATACTCGTGGGAGTAAATTTAAAGGCAAATTACATGAAAATAATTTCTATCTAAATAACATTATTAGTATAATTATGTAAAGTGGATACGAGTGGCATTTGTAAAAGTGGAAGAGTGTTAGACTGCAGTCTAAACTGCAGTTTAGACCGATACGTCTGGACTGTTATTATGGATGAGGGTTTAAATTTTATTATAGTACTGGAATATACAGTTGTGTTTGAGCAACATATCAATATCAAGTGATGACAATTTTCTCATCACTCTTAATTTTTAACAAAGTTAAGTTTGAAATAAAAATAAAAAAAAAATATTCCTTTGTAAGAGTTATAAAACCACAATAAACGCGACTTTACCTGTTTTTCCCACATAGCGGGTAGAATAGCACATAGCAGTAGGTAGAAAAAGGAAATGTTTTTTTTAAAATATAATCTTTCCCTCATGTGGCAATCGAACCCACAACCATTGTTTTGCAATCAGACATTGTAATATTTAATGCGTGAATTAATATTTAATGTGGATTTCTCTGTCTATCACCGTAAGGAGCATCTTGCGACCTAACGATGAAAATCTTTTGAAATTATTTTTATTAGTATTATTTAACCGCTTTTATATATAAAGTATTGTAAAGGAAATATACTTAACTCAAACCAATTAGATATGTTGTCTTCGTACAACTCACATGTTTTTGTGTGCGTGTGGTCTCTACTTAACGAAGCATACAAACGTAGCAAATAAGTTAGGCTTAAGACACTATACTCTCCACTTTTTTCTCGACTTTCTTTCTATGCTCGACACATTAATTGTACTGGCCAGTAAATGTACTGGCGGAACTTTACACTGAGCTTTGTATCGGTAATACAAAGAAGAGCACGAAAATAAAAATTAGTTAAATATAATTCATTTTCCCAAGTGAGAATCGAACCTAGTCACCCGTTGTCTCACAGTGCTATGGAGGCCTTAATAATTATATTTGGGCAAAGGTTGCTGAGACAATAGGAGTAGCGTCGTCATAACTTCTTTTATTTCTTTTTTTTTATAACTGGGAAATGCTGTTTACACAGACCGTCCGTGCGCAAGGCAGGCGAACCGCCCCACCGACGGATGATACTGTGGGACTCACCGGTAAGCCCGAGACTACTCACTAAAACCCTCTCCACCCTCACGAGACGTCGCAGGTTCGCTCGCGCATTGTACTACGACGCCTCGGTGCCGACAGCCTGCCCATTGCCGGCCACCGTCGCCTCCAGGGTGCAAAATTTTTGCGTGATTTTTGTGATTATAGTTCTGTTAGTGTGTTATCTGAGTGTTATTAGAATAAAAGTAATAAACCATTGTCACAATTTGCAGGAATTTTGTTTTACTCTTAGGAATGTCAAGCATTGGCATGGCACAAGATCTCCTTGGAAGTATGGTATGGAAGGAAATTTTAAGGAAAGGCTAAGGAAAGGCTAAAAAAGGTAAAAAAAACACCACCCATTCGTATGGATGATGATAATAATGTATGCACACGCGCTGGGAAACTTATTATTTGAGTAAAATGTCCTGTCTGAAATTGATCACGGGTCTTGTATAATATATTTTCCGTATTGTAAAATCACAAATGTCGCCAAGATTAGTAATATTATTGTCTGGCATCTCACCCAAACTGTTTGGGACAGATAGCCCTCGTCGAAGTTTACTTAAGCATTTTGATTTCAAGATTTCAATATATGTCGTAGACATTTCAGTGAAATATTATTTATTTATAGCCATTTCCAAAAATTGTGGCGTCACACCAATTTTTCTATATATTAATGTAGTTTCTTTTTACATTGCAAGTAATCTATGCTTTGTTATCGTGCACGTGCATCAAACTATATAGGTTTGGCTCCCCTTTGATGACATATGACATCAAAGGGGAGCGAACTCTATGCAGAAAATTAAATGAGGACAAGTCTATATACGATGTATTATAAGAGAACTCTATAAAGAAAATTAAATGAATATTTATATTTTTATGAGTGATGTATTATTTCACATAATGTAAGTACAACGAATTCAAAACAACAAATCGCTATATATGACCGATGAAGTGATCCTAGAATTTTTTATAAAAAATATGGGAGCGAAGTATGCAATTTGGCATAGTTAAAGTGTTAATGAAGAATGAGTATAGAAAATCGTATTTTCCATAATAATTCATTAGAAATAAATTATAGTCTAATATAAATATACTACACGCATTAACATGCCTTCGAGATACATTTTTGTATACAGAGGCACGGCCGTTGCTGTAGCAACGCTTAATTTACGCGTCGGCGGGGCTACGTGCTTACTAAAATATTAAAATATTATTCACAATGTAGTAAAACGACAATTTGAGCTTTCAATTGTTTATGATTAAATATGAATCTACGACTTTCATAAGACGTAGATTGAACAAATAGAAAAAAATATTAAAAAATAAGTATAATATCGATTTTTAGTAACACTTCCATGTCCTTAAATCGTATTACTTATATATTAAATACGGATAAAATATAATAAAAATCATATCCATATATGAAATAAAG
>JAOYRR010000612.1:0-40000 GCA_038994665.1 Podotricha telesiphe
AGGCCTGACTGTAAACGCTATGGATGTGCGTTCGATTCCCACTCTAGGAAATGGTTACATTTATATTGTTTTCGTTTTCTTTCTAATAAATTCAATGTCAACAGATAATAAACGGAAGAAGTATGTAAAAAGGCGTGGGCGAATGAAGTTGCGGGCATCAGCTGGTATTCAATATAGAATTTAAATAAAAGTGACAGAAACAGACTTACTTGAAATAATCCAAAGCTGGTGTAGGAGTTATTGTGATTTGTCACCTTCTCCGTTGTCCTGCCACTTGCGTGCTCTATCAGGCATACCCCTGAAAAAATATATATGTTACTGCATAGAATTTAAATACTAAATTTAACAATATATGTGTACACAAACAAAAAAATAAACGACATATTTTAACATAATGTTATCACATTTATAAGTTGCATTTTATATATACCAGCTAACATATTTCATTTAGATAATGTACAAAAAAAGCCTCAGGTAAATCCCGTTGGCAGAAACTGGCTGCCAATTAGTAATCGTTATAAAAATCATTAGTTATTATAATGTATAAAAATATTATT
The DNA here is from genome assembly GCA_038994665.1 of Podotricha telesiphe. Classification (NCBI taxonomy): domain Eukaryota; kingdom Metazoa; phylum Arthropoda; class Insecta; order Lepidoptera; family Nymphalidae; genus Podotricha; species Podotricha telesiphe. The sequence goes on from JAOYRR010000612.1 coordinate 558, forward strand.
GAAAATATAAGACTATGTTATTAAAAGTCTAATATTGCCAAGATATTTTGTCAAAAGTAATTTAACAAAAACAAAAACTTTATATACATCTTCGGTAGCTACTTTTGTCGCGAAAAGTTTTAATGTTTTTAACGTCCTTATGTTTTAGTTAAATTGTTCGGTACGTTAGCATCGTGTTAGTACGATACTAACGTACTCAACGCCAAATTTTTCAATTAAGTACAAATTTAGAGAAGAGAATATATTTTTAGTTTTTATTACTTTATATAAATATATATTTTTGATAACATATAAAAATCATATAATTAAATAGTTAACTTAATCAGTCTTATTGTAGCGTAAACGGCAGTATGGGTTAAAATATTACTTTTTTAACATTTTTTAAAGTGTTAATTGCACACTTAGAAAATTGAAAGACATATTTAGAAAACATATAAAAATTTTGAACGCAGCGGGAATTGAACCAGCACCTCTTGTTTTCGAGGTGTACGGGCTCATATTCCGCTGCGTTCAATATTTTTATACGTTTTCTAAATATGTCTTTTTTCACATCTCACTCTTGTTTATTGCAACATGCTTAACATTGCATGTTTATTTAGTTCCTTTAAAAAAATTAAGTTCTACAATTTTCTATTTAATTAATTTATAATTATTACAGAAATAGCGAATAATCGGTAAAGCCGAATATCCGGTTAATATCGTAGTCGGCAACTTTACAGCAAAGAGCGCCGATTATCCGGCTTCTTTCTTTTCATATTTTTGAATAAAATGTATATTGTAGAGGTAGTTAGATAGAAATATATATATATATTATATATATTGATTGTTTTATAATCTGTTATATATACATACATTTTGAAACATATACTTGAATTTTAAAGTATATTATTTTCATTAGGTTGCGACTCAAAACTGTATTTGGCTTAGCCGACTAATTGGCCAAACAGTCGACCTCTTTACACTAAACTAATCAGCTAGCCGACTAGCTGAGAAAGTTATAATCAGTATATTTCTAATAAATATTATCGTACTTGCCTTCATATACTTGTATATAGGCATATATTTATGATAAATTAAGTCACAAAACAATCTCACTTATTTAATTTAACTCCTAATCTGCTAACTTTGTTACAGAATGAACTTCACAATAACGCACTAAACAAAATTAAATTATCAGATTTTAAAATAACTAAGCCTTATAATAATATTAAGGCAGAAATCGAATGAATTGCCGCCCTTAATAAGCATTCACGGTGATCTTAGAGATCTTCAATTTGCATAAAAAGGAGCATGACTCAAATGACAAAACATTTCGAGGGCCTCTTTCATTTAAGTTTAAAATTGTTAGCGTTGGATTTAATTGACACAGTAAAGGGACGCAGACTAAATTCGAATTAATTCAAATTGATACGGCCTTAAATCAAAAGCAACGTTTGCTTAGTTTTTGTTCTGTTCATTGATATCCGAAACAGATGCTGAAAGGAGAGGTTAGATAGTTAACGGTCTTTACCTGATAAGGTAAGAATATTAGCTAAAGTAAGTAATTTAAATACTGAGATCTATTTTTTGTTTTGGAGTCGTCATGGCGATGGCTTCGGTACCTCACATGTATATATATATATAAAAAATTCATTAAATTAAGCATGAATTACGTGATAGCTAATTTTTTTCAAAAATGGACTTACACCACTTTCAAAATAAACGGTCCATATATATGTATAAATACGTATATAAATAACGGTCTAGTTAGAAAAAAAGTGTCTTCATTTGGTGATGCGTTAAGCTTACAATTTGTTAAAAGTAAAAGCTTAAATTCAATAATCCACCGCCACATATGGATAGATGAAGTCAAATCAAAGTTTCAGATCAGCAACTAATATAATAGGCAAAGTTTGTTTCAATTCACTTAGTCAAGTTTCGATTGTAAGCAGGAATAGGCATATTACTAATTAATTCTGGCTCGAAAACTATTGAAGATACCATTAATGTTAATGTAACTTTTTACAGTACATTTACTTTTGATATTGCATTTCTAGGTCGATTAATTCTGATATATGGTGGACTAATAGTTTACAGTACTTGATATAATTTAATATGGAACAATATCTTAATTCATTTTAGAATTGATCTTTCGAGCTGTGGCCTTAAGCCTAATTAAAATTAAATTATTTAATAATACGTAAATATATATTATATATATATATAAATAATATATATATTTTTTAAATTTAGTTATATTTGACGTATATTTGTGGTGGGAAGTAAATCACATCAATTGCATACAGCTCATTTTCCTCTTGAGGCATAAGTCAAAGGCATAATAAGCGTGTATGCTTGGGAGCAACGCTGTACTCTACTCATTAACTTCGTACTAATGCATGCATCGCGCAGCATTGCCACCTCTGGGAAATTGTCTTTGTTAGCTAAGTTTGGTTTTGTTTGTAATGCAACTAGATTATCTCGTTTAGATTAAATGGGATTTGAAAATATTTGTTTTTATATTGAAATACTTCGAAATAGAAATAGTTATAATTAAAATAATTATAAGTGAAGGCTTCTTAAAATCGATAATTCCAATATTTGAGTCCTATACTTTGCAACGATATTAATAAGAATTTAAATTTTTACCAAAGGGTAAATAAAAAGTTCAAGAAGTTCTCATCAATGTTAAATTAAATTAACAAATTAGTTATTAAAATAAAGTTATGATCACACAAAATACCTCCAAGCCACTTAACAAGATTCACACACACATACTTACATATTAAAATTTTCTTCATTATTTTATTTTTTGTTTTAGCTTAGATATTCTGTACTACGATTGATATAAGTTATATTACTATATGAAACGACGCTTGTGAGGCGGACGTTAATAACTGCGACACAGTTTTATACTAATAAAGTTACTATCATCACAAGCTGTTATAATTATGTACCAAATTTTGAAATGAATAAATAGTATTATAATTAAAATGAACATGTGTGGTACAAATTTCGTTAAAGAAATAAGTTTTAGAAATAATTTAATTATTTAAAGATATTTTAAAGAATATATATTTTTTAGCTTTATGCTTTTTCCCGTATAGTAGGGTAGTCACAGAGAACCTAGTGTCTAGATACTCCGCTTTCCATTTTCTACCTGAATCCCAGACATTCCGTGTCGATTAGCGGTACTTAACGCCTCTCTGCCTAGAGTTACCAGAGCGGAAAAATCGACATAATTTAAATGTAACCATTCATACATGTTGGAATCGAACCCACAACCACATCCGTATACATTCAGACGCCGCCGATTTAAATAACGTAAAAAATATTCTATTTCATTCATATATAAACATAAGAATATACATTTTTCGTCTATAAGTTCTGATTAAAATGAAATCTTTTTAAATTCTGCGAGTCGTGGTTAGACGGTCAAGCTCCATTTCAGTTTAACTACACTGTTTTCTCTACCTGCGAACGTCTGTTCCCATCCATTTGCCTGTCTCCGGATTTGTTAAGGAAAATTAGCTACATTTTTCCAACGCTATTTTCCTTTTGATTAAATTCGTTAAAGTGGAAAAACGTCTTTACGTTTAAAACGAATTAATTTTATTTCTAATAAATAGACATTATTGAGGCATAGTTAAAACGCATTTGTAATTTTACGCGATGGTTGTCGGTTCGATTCTAGTTTGGGGAAAACAAACGCGGCTTTATGATCTACCACTCTGAATTAATTGTACAAAGTGGGGAGTAAAGAATAGAATGTTACAATATTAGGTTCTCTCCGCCCATTCTGCTGCGGGTGATGCATAAAGTTACAATAAATATATAAAATAATTAGTGTATTGTAAAAATATAGTATTTATGATATTCAGTTTAGTATTCATGTATTTTATCGAAAGTAGATACTTTACTTAATTTATCACATAGCTATTATTGATAAGTTATCGGTAAAAGTTTTAAGTATCACGCTATATAAGCCAGTTAAGTAGTAAGTGTGAAATATTTAAACTTGATGATGCTAACAACAAAAGTAAGTTGTAATAAGCGTATAGGAATTTCGTGTAGAACGCATAGTTTAGCGGTCAGAGCGCTTAGACGGTTTCCAAGTGACGCGGGTTTGAATACCGCTGCGTTCAAAGTTTTATACATTTTCTACAAATGTTTTTCAATTTCCTAAGTGTGTGAATTACACTTTAAAAATGTTAAAATATTTAACAAATAGCATTCCCTCTTGCCAAACCATTGTTCGTAAAATAACTTTCAATATAATAGAATAACCCAAAATAATGATTTTTGAATTTTCTTTTCTATCTGTTCATCTGATTTTTGTGCACGCTAATCTCAAAAACGGCTACACTGACTTAAATGTAAATTAAAAAATTATATTGCTGAAAACTTTCCTCAACATCTAATGTCGTTTCAATCAGCACATAAACACTAAAGTTACACCCGTTTAAATTATAAATTTAAGTATAGTTTATGATTTAAGTAAGAACACGGGCAGACGTAAAAACGAAATATCTTAATGATGTAGTTCAGGCAGGTGAAACCGCGAGCGGGTCTCTAGTGCCTAATATGATTAATATATAGTACTATTGCCACTTTTAATTATTATTATAGAGCTATTATGTCTCTGTATGTCTCTGTATCGGTAATTAATTCCATTCATATGTTGTGAATGTGAATTCAACATATACCTTTGTAGTTTGGATAACGACTATCTATAAGAGTATTAGAGCACATATCGCAGCATCAGAATAAAGAGCTTCACGCTTTTTCCCGTATAGTAGAGTAGTCCGAGACACCCCAGTGTCAAGATACTTCGTTTTCCGCCCGAAATGCAGACTTGCATATTTATTGGCGGAATTCAACACGCTTTTTTCTCTGGTGCGGAGAAATATATATATATATATATATATATATATATATTCTCCCGAGTGGGAATTGAACACACAATCAATCGCGATTACAGTCAGATGCCGTCCTATTGCGCCACGATGGCCCTTCATGACGATCATTACAATAAATCTGTAAATAAAAAATCTTTAACTTCTGATTTGATTTGAAAACCAAATTTACAATATTTTATGATTCTAGAGCTTATTTAAGTTTTTACAAATTAATTTTTTTTGGTTAGTTCTATTCATTCTGCGGATGAAAAATACATATGCAAATGCATTTTATAATGTGAAGGTGGTCTATGTGGTGTGCTTTAAAAGATTTTTCATATCATCACGTATTTAAATGTTTATGAAACGAATCTCGGGATAAATTATTTTTCAGCAGCTTTTGGCTCGTTTTAAAAATAAATTCTATTATGTGATTGTAAAGTTCAACTCTGTGTTCGGACTTAACTGACAATACTAACAGCACAGTTTAGAACCCACAACAAAAACACTGCCTAACTTCATTTCATTCATGAAATATTTGATAATTATTGGTTGATACGAAACGATTTTTATAGTTTAATATAATACATTTTAAAATGTATAGAGAAATAATTTCATATAATTATTAATTATAAATGAAAAATATGTATTTGGAAGTGAAATTAAACATGCAAAAATGCACTTTAAGTGCGTAGCTAAATACTTACAATTGGGTATTAATGTTCTTGGAAAATTGTAACGCAGAAGCTCCCTCGATAGTTGGCAACGGGTAAAAGTTCTAGCATGGCCGCGAGTGCTATGTATGAGGGAGAGCGCCAGCCAAATGAGGACTAGGTAACGCATCTTGCTCGTTATACTGTAAAAAGTCAAATATTTACCCAATTATGTAAAGGTTGTTTTTTTTGTACAAAACAATATATTGAAATAATAGGCTGAAAATTTAGAAAGCACCTTCTGTAACATCAAATAGTAAAAATTATAATTCTAATTAAATAGTAATGCTAGTATTTGAATTCATTTTGTTAAAATTTTGTATCTAAAAATCAATAAAGCAGGAAAAAAACTACTGTTTTTGTTAACTTAAATTTTACTTTGAAAATATTTTTCTAAAAAGCTTGCTTTTGGCATTTATTCTCTTTAATGGGCGAGTCGACGCTATTGTACTTGACAAACAAATTTAAACTATGTTGTATAATTTAATAGTTCAATTTCCAATTAAAGTAAAATTTCACTTGAGACTGTTGTTGAAGGTAATTAAATTACAAAATTCCTTCGTAATTATACAATATTGTACAATATTCATAGACATTATCGATATTTTTTTTTTTAGCTATCTAGAAATGTTTTACTTTTTAAGACTAGTTATTAACAAAACAATTCCAGAAGCAATACCTGGCAATACAGTTTTTATATTTTATGTATATTTCATATGGACAAAGAAATACAACAAATCATAGTAGTATACAAAATAAAATTTTTACATATTAATATACTTATACGTAAAATATATGTAAAGCAGATATTATAAAAATATATTTTACATTATAAAATTATACTAGGAGAGTTACCTTAGCAATAGCCAGCGGGAGAGGTGCAAGTGCAACTAAGTCGCGCTTCGGCGTAGGGATCTAACCCATTATCCATTTACGACTGCACGCATTGAGGCACGCATTAAGGAGACATCTCTATTATGAAAATAGTAAAATTATAATAACCGAATATTATTTTTTAAAGCAGAGAGTGTTATATAATTTTTTTTTCTATTATAAAATATTTTATAAATTCAGGAAATGCGGTAAGTTGATAAAATTATATAGGTTAAAAGCTTTCGCTCAAAAATCGCCGCGCGCAACGATATTTCGATGTTAATTTAATTGCGACCAAAAGTCTATCAATCGGCTTTAAAAATAATACAAAGTAATGACCTGACTCGGCGAAGCGACGAAAAATATTTATATATAACAAAACTATATCTTATAGGTGAGTATAGAGAAGGTTCCGGTGAAGACCCGCGTTGCCGTGCCTCGGCTAGTGGCGGTGGAGGAGGAGCGCCATGAGGTCTTAGCTTATCTCCCAGTCCGGAGTCCCACATATTCCTTCCGAGTCCTCAATCGGGCATCCGTAAATGATTTCTTTACGATATAAAAAAAAAGAACGTAAAACCATTACTTTAATAATTTTGATAGATACGCAAAGTTACAATGGGCATGGAACCCACTACGTTAAAACGTAGGGGGACTGCTGTAATATTTAAAATAATTTCGTGAATATATCGATATATAAGGGCTGTTAGTTTATTATTATAACAAAAGTCCTGATCCAGTTTGCATGAAAGTTTGAGCTACATTTGTGATTATTAGATCTTTTGAATTAAATGCCATCTAGGAGTATTTTAGTTTTTTCTCCCCTAAAGACCTGGGGCAAAATTAAATAAATAATTGGTTTTCTATGGTCTAATAGATATGATATAATATTTATGGATTTGGGAATAAAAAAACAATAGCAAGCTAAGGTGAAAAGTCATCACACGAAACACACTCCATTGTTAACCAAATAAACATTTCTGCCTCATTTGTACCATGAAGTCTATATTTGTAGAATTTAGTCAATAATAGAAAAAAAAAATTGTACCATTTTTATATTATATATCTTGGAACATATAAAATATATACATAAGTACTTAAATCATAAAAGTGCAATTTTTAAAAGAGGTTTTCTTTATATTTACGATACCAATTGAATGCGGAATGGCCTCTAAAGAACACTCGAGACAATATATTGCGCGTTTGCTATCGCCTAACCCCCGGATCATTTATGGGTGCGATTTCAACTAAAAGACTCCTAGTTTTTTAAACGGTGTTAGGAGACTAGTTTTGCTATGCAATAGCCATGTAAACGTTGGATTTATATATGCATTTTATTTCATTGTTTCTTTGATTCTACGAAGTAAATTCAAAACTATATAATACTTAAAATTTAAATATTGTTCTAGATTATAAATTAAATATAGATAAGGACCAGTGAATTGTTTTAAAAATACATTTTTTATCTATATTTTGGAAGACCGGGGCCGGTCACATACCTTTTATTTTTTTACTAATTTTAGAAATTGCAACTAATTTTAGAAATTGAAACTAAGTAATGAAACATACCACTCTTTTATAATAAATCTACAAAGTAATAAACGTATATTAACTAAAAAAATGAGCATCGCAAAGTGATAAGTACTGGAGAGAAGTGTTTAATAATTTGCAAATTTAAAAGGTATTCTATTTTTAATGACAGCTCGCAATGAAGGTAGAACAAAATAGTATAAAAAACGAAGCACTCCGCTCTTAAATTAATATTCCGAAACCTCACTTCATAAACAAAAACAAGCCACAAAAGGCTCTACATTTTTACAAAGCCTTTATAATTCTTCACAATAATGAAAATGAAAATGGATTTCAAACAATGTTTGTACGCGAAACTGTTATTAAGCGCGGTAAACGTCAAACACATTAACTCTTAGTGATGTATCGTCGGAGCTTCCAAAATACCAACACAGTCGGACCTGCGAAGCTAAGCTTTTGTTCTATTATCATTTGAAAGTCAAAAATAATGGAGATCAAATTATAATGGTCGATGAACGGGTTAAGCTTGCCCTTAAGAGCCGGTTATTACGGATATTTTCTCACTTCTTGTAGAGATCATTTTGGTCGTTTACTGCCCCTTTTAGATTTAAATCTACGCTGAATGAATTTCATAATTTTCGTTATTATTTGCTTAGTAAATGATTCTTTTGTTTCAAAAAGAAAATAACTATCGCAACGTTATATATATTTATATATATATATATATATATATATATATATATATACTAAGCGATTTCATTAAAATGTAATACTTTAAACTTATTTAAATAATTGATAGATTAACTAAGTATCTGCTTTATATTGAAAATAATTAACATATTACATTTAAATAACAACAATCTGATACATTTTGCGCAACAAAAGTAAATTTTAGTTTATATCGAGTAAGTTAATTATGTTTCAATTATGTAATGTGTAACGAACTGAATAAAACTCGTGAAATAAAATATTATTGAGCCGATTTATCTTTTAGCTAAATATTTTGAAATGTACGTGTGTTAGATTTTGTTGAATAAGTGAGATGACATACGAAATTAATTAAAATTTGACGTAATTGTAGCGGCTTTATATCTGGCAGCTTTTGTTGTAAGAAATACATATTAACATTTATAATCTGTACATTACCACGTGAAGTAAAAACTTTGTATCCATTATAACGAAAATGACGCGGACGGAGGAGTATAAAATTTGACACAGTTATTGTTTATATAGAGGAGTGAAGATTTTGTTTTTAAATAATTCATAAAACATACGTAGACTGCCAATGAAATATTTTACATACACGTCGGTCTAAAGTGACATACATGTTGCTATGGCAACACGTATTTACGTATAGATTATGCAATGTGATAATTCATACTTAAATAGACGGAAATGGAAGAAAAGAGTGAATTTAAGTAGATTTTTACCGTCTATTATAAAAATACAATGATAAGAAATATTAGATTAATAAAATATTTCTAGTTATTTTAAAAATATTTTTCACACACTTAGTCTGTGATAAAAAATTGTAGAATATGCGTAAGTTTTTAAACGTAATTGGACTCGAACTCAAGACAAGAAACCCTTGTCTATCTTGGAAACCGGACTTGAAATTTTTATACGTTTTCTATGTCAAAATCATTGATATGTTTAATATAAGCACATCCACCCACTTGAAAATAGATTGGCAGCAATAGCCTAGTGCTGCGCGCAGACGCTCGAACGGTCTAGAGAGACCAAAGAAATTATTATACTTTTTGAGAACAAACATGAAACACTCTAGTGAGTATTGAACCTACAACCACCTCATGACCGTCAAACTATTATAGCTTATCCCTACTTTAGTAAAACAAAAGGCGGTGTTGAGTTCCGCGACTTCGATAAGAACAATAGTAATTTCGAATTTAGAAACGGAGAACACAATGTTTTGACACTAGATTATTACATAAGTATTCAAATATTTATAAGTAATGACCTGAATACAAAAGGATATTTGTATGCACTAGCGAATTGTATAGGTATATCAATTGTAGAGCTTTCTAGTAGATGTTCTCAAGGCACTATCAATTGATTCAATCTACGATCTCGCATGTTTATCTTGCGATCTAAATATCCAGTAGGCCAATGAACGTCCATCACCTATAGTAATAGTCCTGTTATATGATTGTGTAATCCTTGCGTAATGTGAGGTCTAAAATATAGGCAAATATATAACCCAATATGTAGATACTATTAAATTTGCCTGTTTTATCTTAAAGTGAAAATTTTCATCGTTGTAGGTGTGAGGTAGGTTTTGTTGAAAACAAGGACGGTGTGTTTAAATCCTAATTTAAAGAAACAAAAAATTAGAATATTGTATTGTACTGAAAACTATTTATATTAGGTGATTTATTAGTTCTTTATACCTTGCTCGGTGGATTTGGTTGTTTTTATTTGTTTGCACTGGTGTACAAGACAAAACGCGGTGTTAAACTCCGTCAATCAAAACGCAATGTCTCGGATTCTGTCGGAAAGGAAAGAACGGAGTTTCGAAGTCTTGACACTAAGTTCTCATATACATATATATTCTATATGCTAAAAATGCTAAGTGTTAATTAATAAAATTGGTTAAATCATAACAAATATTAAAATGAGTATAATATAATATGAAACTACAAAAACATGTTTCGTATTTTTTCTTTTCTACGAAATTAATACACTATTATATTGTCGTTAAATAAATTTAAAACCCGTCAGATACAATTACGTCGCTCAAAGTTTCACTATACACTACATTGAGATGAAAAATATAATACCGACAAAATATTCTAATCCTTTTTCCTGTCAAGATGCATTTTGTGGTTAAAATTTTATTCGCATTCGCCTATAACTTGTCGAGTACTCCGTCCGGCACTCAGTCAGTGGAAATGCGCTATTATGTCGTCGCCACACGCATGGCAGAAGCAATTCTTACAAGTAGCTTGGGATACGAGAATTACCTTTTGAGAATCTATTTCGTTCTATTTTACCACATTTCTTTTGATTCAGCAAATATTGTTATGGAATTGTGAATTGACATGTTTCCACTTATTAGCAAAAATCTAATATATACTTTGGTTTTTGAATTTATTAAAAAATAAACGTTTATATTTTATATGACCATTCAATATTTTATGAATGTCGTTTAATCCTTTATCTATATCAAAGTAATTAAAAAGTTTGTTATGAATATATTATATTGCTAGCTAAACTAGTATTTTTAATAATAACTTTTTATCAAAAAGAATAAACCGTAGATTAATTGAATACGAAATCATATCGTATCATATTTTTATACCCTTAGGGTTAGAATATTTGTTCGTAGTTTACCCAATACATTTAATAAAGAATTATCGAATATAATCCATTATAGTCTCCTCCGTTTTTATCATCAGTTAATAATATTCTATATCTTAGCGTTGCATTATAAGACCTACCAGACTTTTTTAGAAATATACATGTATATCAAAATACTAGCGACCCGCTCGCGGCTCCACCCGTGTGAACTATTTGAATCGTTTCGTATGGTAATATTATTCGTATTTTCATCGTATTTTCGGCGGCGTTTCGTAAAACAACACAACTCCTGGAAAAACTAAGAAGAATAGCCAAAATATTTATAGAATTTCATTTAAATCGGTTCAGTGTTTCGGCCGTGATGATATTACAGACAAACGGTTATGTACAGAATTATACGTATTTGTACTATTAGTATGGACTACTTTCATTTACTACATATTGGCATTGAAACTATAATGAATTATAATGAATTTCTTTATAGCTCTAATTTTTTTGTCTCTTAATCTCCCATATTAGACGATTGTAATTTTTTTCCGTTTCACATATTTCTCTCTAGGAAAAAAGTCTACTACCATCAACTATCTTCCTGAGTAAATTCATCGAAATCGATAAAGCGGTTTAGATTTTTCATACAAACTTTCACCTCCTATTTCCAGCCTTCGGGGGTTGATTTTTGGTAAAAAGTAGCCTATGTTGGACCTTGTGTCATCAACTGTCTTCCTGAGTAAAATCATCGAGAGCAGTGAAGCGGTTTAGATTTTTCATATAAACTTTCATCCAATATTTCAAACATTTAGATGTTGAATTTCTGATAAAAAAAGTAGCTTATGATGGACTCTGGGACTTTCACTACTTACATTCTAAATTCCATCCAAATCGGATCAGTGGTACAGCCGTGAAAGCGTCCAAGACAGACAGACAGAATTTCGCATTTATAGTTTAAGCGTAAAGCTGCTAAATATATATTTTTTGTTACAGAATGTGGTTAATGGGCGTAGTGTCAATACTGTGCGCGGTATCTTATGCAGTATCAGAGTGGCACTGCCCGGAACTGAGCGCGCGACCCTCAGCTGAGTGTTCCTGCGATCTGCCACATACGCTGCGGTGCACTGGTGATCACACGGCCTTACAGGTAAGAATAAATTTAATATATGACTTATATAACTATCAACATTTCATTTCATTTCTTTATTTATTTATTCTTTATGGTACACAAAATTTATAAATAATATATTAAACAAAAAAAAAGTGAAAAATGTGAGGCACAAAAAAGCTTCAACTTTAGAGTTACCAAATATGTAAATTTATATAGCATGTGTGTAAATAACTAATTAATAGATATCATATATCCTAATACATATAAACCAATAAAACACGTACTAATATAATATACTAATGCACAATTGTATTTAATAAATACTAGTAGCCTAGTTTCCTCGATAACACGCTGTATAAGTCACTTTATACAGACGTGTAGTTTGTTGAGCATATGGTAGCGCGTGTAATATTTATTATATTAATTCAATGTATATCTAATGTAATGTTTTAAAAAATATTAGCTGTCTCCATATAAACATAAGCTATGCCAAATTAAAGCTATGCCATACTCCTCAGTCCATACAATTTTCCTTCACATATTAATATAATGATAATTATAAGACTTTCTATTTAGTGTATATGTAGCTATGATGGCGCAGCGTCACAGCGTGTAATTGTATACGTTATGGTTGTAAGTTCGATTCCGACCGATGATTATATTTAATTTATTTTTATTTCTCTGCTCTGGTGACAAGTTGAGTTCCGCCACTCAAAACACAATGTTTCCGATTTTGGAGGAAAGTGGAGAACGGAGTGTCTTGACACCAGGGTCTCTCCATTTACCCGGCTATGCGGCAAAATCTGTGTGTGAAGCTGTAAAAACTTCCAAATAACCAATAATATGAATTGGTATTACAAAAATATGCACATGTTTACTGAGATTATTATATTTTTTATATCCTCCCTTTCCCGTGGCGCTGCTGTAGCATGTCCGTTTGCTATAGTTGGAGGTGTAAATTTCACTCTGACGTAATGCTTTTAATTAATATAAAAGTTTTCTCCGGTCTATTTGTATAAGAGTGACTTCCTTTCCAGTATGAATAATAGGCCTTATAGTGTACATTCTACTAAATTTTAGGAATGTATCGAATGATACATCGCTAGGCTCTATTTTAACTATATATAAAACGCGGAATATATGTATCAGAAGATTTTATAACTGCATTAATCAAGGTACACTGTATGCAGTGTACTGTAAGAACGTCTCCAAAGTTTAAAAAATTAGACACATTGCGTGTCAAGTGGCGAAACGCAATGCCGCGCTTTTTCTTTGCCTGAGCGGAGATGTAAAATAATTTAAATACAATCATTCCCCCGAATGGCAAACGAACCCACGACCAATCTGGTTTCAAGTTAGACGCTGTGCCACAGCGTCACGATTGTCTATATAAGCTTATAATGGGAAGTTAACATGCCATGTGTATTTATAGACAATATAGTACGATTAATACATTGTTAGAATAATATGCTCAGATTAGGCTATTAATACAAATGTGATCTTAGTGTTGTGCCAAATGGTCCCTTAAACGTATCACGCATAGTACTTACCAATAATAAACGTCGTCAATTTATATTCAACTCAAAAAATAAAGAGAGTGATAATAAAAACCTTTCACAATAGAATATCTAGAAATAGTCTATACTATTATAAAACAATATATGAAGCAAAATAAAATAATTTGAAAGAAAAACATATATTTAGAAAACGTATAAAATTTTTAACGCATGGCTTTAGCGATCACAGCGCTTGAATGGTTTTCAAGAGGCGCGGGTTCATATCCCGATGCGTTTAAAATCTTTATACGTTTTCTTAATATATGTTTTTTAATGTTCTAAGTGTGTGAATAACACTTAAAAAAATGTTAAAAATTTGAAAGAACCCACCCACACGGATAATATAATTACAAAACCCCAAACTAAAAGAATTTATGTAATATGACGGGCACGAATCCGTTGGAGGCTGCAATCACTATTTCTAATTTCAACAAACGTTCACGTGAATCTTTCACTTTGCTAAACCTATCACTGAAAGCCGCATCCAAATCGGAGTAGTAGTTTTGACTTTGAAAAACAAATGTATATATGAGTTTTATTGTACCAATTAAATCCGAACCTTTCACTGAAAACTTCGCCTTAAACGGACTAGTAGTTTTGCACAGACAAAATACAAAAAAAATGTTTACTGCAGCGCCCCTTGCACCAACCGAACCCGAACCTAACACTAAAAATCACATAAAAATTATATATTATTAGTTTTGGAGATAAATGGCAACATTGGTTTACACAGAATTATTCACTGCAGTGCCCCCTAGTGAGTTGTTACGGTAAAACATGTCTATGAACATGCACTAATTAAAGACGATCCTATCAATGAAAAGTGCATCAAAATCGGACGAGTAGTTTTAGAAATAAATGGCTAGATCGGTTTATACAATCTAACAAAAAAATCAACCTCTCACCCCAACCGCATATAATACCGTCTACGCACCGTTGCTAGTAAAAACTATAAGAAATAAAGAAAAATGTAATAGTAACAATAGATAATGTATCAAAACAGAAAATATAGTAAAATGTAATTGGAAAAAGTAAATCAGCGTGATAAGTAGAATTAGTGTGGAAAACTATTGAGTTCACGCAAACGAAGTTGCGGGCAGCTACTAGTATGCCATATATAGATAAATGTAATTTAATTAAATAATAATTATAATTATAAGTAAAAATTGATTTGAAAGTATTTCCTACACGTATAGATTATAATTATTTTTGTATATATAAAGAGCTTAACTAAAAATATAATAAAAGGTTAAAATAATAACAATAAATGTAATGGTAGCAGAAAAAAAGACTGAAATTTTCACTCCAAACTAACCATTTATATTATAGCTAAAACTATCTCAATGTATAAAAATGAAACAAAGTCCAATCGAAATAGCGCAAACGGAGCGTAAAACAAACAGCTATCAGTGACTAGAACAGTGAACATTTTGTTCGAAAATGTAGATTTCAGTATTAAATTTGCTTAAATTATTTTACACGTTTCGTGATAAAAATTAATATGCAGTAAAAATCCGGTGGCAGTTGTTGAAAACACTATTATGATCGTCGTTGTCGATATTTACAACTATTAACTGAAATGATTTGAAAAAGTAGCTATATTTATAGTTAGATAACGAAATGTTGTTTTTATATTTTGACATTAAATAAAATAGGGGTTTCAGCCAAATTCCTGCAAAAATAGGAAAAAAAATCATATGAAACAACGGTCTATTGAAAAAAAATGGAATTAGTATACGTAACGTACATATGCCAACGAAAGCGCAGTTGCAAGTAAAAGCTCGTTTAGTATAAAATGAGTGTAAGATAAAGTGTCTAGACACTAGGTTCTCTTGGCCTGTTATACTATGCGGGAAAAAGTGTGAAACTGAACTATAGAAGTTATATATTATGTACGTGTATGTCAAACTTGAAGTCACGATAGCCGCTTAGTGTTTAGTGGAAGCTTATATTTATCGTAATATAATATTACTAGCGGTTCACTTGCGGCTTCGCCCGCGTAAACTACATACACGCTGCAACACTAATTTACTCATTTTTAATTTTAATAAAAAATATATTATAAACTTATGTACAAATTGAAAATAATATGTATGAGATCTTTTAAAGATATAAGAGACCAGTAATAAGCGAAGAGTTTGGAGAAATCCGAACCTACTCTTTAAGAGAACACGGAGAGTTTGGGGAAAACAGAGAAAACGCAGAGTTAAAAACTGATAGTACGGAGAGTACAGATAAAACGGAGGAAAAGAATAATGACTAATTGTTTGTTTACCTAAATGTTTATAAACCTAACCCCTTAATAACAAAACCGAAAGCTTCGTTTGGAATAAAGCAAATTTCGTATTTACATACGAACTTTAAGAAATAAAATATCAAATACCTACGCACTAAAACCTAGCGTAAAACCTACTCGTACATACCTAACTTAAATAAAACTACTCAGCGAGATAACCTAAATTATTATAAAACATACAAAAAGAATTGACTAGTTTATCTATTAAGTAAGTTTATTAATTAATATGTATATTTCGTAAGCTAAACTCAATAACTATTAGTACTCCTATAAAAAAAAACATAAGCATTCGCATTGAAAAGTAACAATAATGTAGGAACGACCGTTAACGACGTCTGATTAACCTTTTTTTATGTAATTATTTACTACTATCATCCACATCTTTAATCTTGCGTTATCAACTATTTTCCTGATAAAATTAATCGAAATCGATTAAGCAGTTTAGAGATTTTCATACAAACATAGATCCCCTATTATATTACTTTAAGGGTTGATTTTTGGAAAAAAATGTAGCCTATAATCGACCTCGCGACGTCCTCAACTGTCTTCCTGTAAGTAAATTCATCGAAAGCAGTGAAGTGGTTTAGATTTTTCATATAAACTTTGATCCAATATTTCAGACATTCCTAAGAAAATTCATGGAAATCGGTGAAATGTTCTAGATTTGTTGTACAAATCCCCTTTTATCCCCTATTTCCAGCCTTTAGGAGATTTAAAAAAAAAGTAGCCTATGTTGTACCCTGGATCTTCAACTATTTGCATTTTAAATTCCATCCAAATCGGGCCTGCGGTTTAGCCGTGAATGCGTCACAGACTTTCGCATTTATAATATATTAGTATGGATATAATAGCTAAAATGTTATATATACATTTATAATATCCACTCTGCCTTGTCACCTTAATCTTAATATTACACCAGTTCCTTTCTTACTCTTTGTAATATTTTTAAACAAAAGCAGTGAATTTTAAAATCAACAGACCTTACTGTCCTGAATAAATAGCTTCAGTTTCATCCAACAAATCTACAGTACCTTAGCCGTTGTAGGGTCATAATAATAGGGATAATTCAAGGCAAATATCCTCCACGATTAACCTAAAATAATATTTTATGTAGAGTAAAAATGTTAATTTACAGTGTGCTGCCTAATTTTGTTTATGACTGTATATATAAATTTAAGTTAGTTATATATAAAAAGAGACCAAAAATGAAATACAAATGGGAAATATTCGTTTAAGACAATGTGATCTTTAATATTTAAAAGTCTTATAACTGTATCAGTAATGAACACGATTGGTTGTGGGTTTGATTTCCACTCGCGGAAATGATTTTATTTAAATTGTCTTAATTTCTCTGCTGTACCAAAGACAAAGCGCGACGTTGAGCTTCGCCACTCAATCCGCAATGTCTTGATTTTAGGCGGAAAGTGGCTACCGAAGTGTCTTGACACTAGTTTCTTCTGCTCCTGCCATGCGAGCAAAAGTGTGAAGTCTTAAAATTTTTTTTTTCAAGTTGCTTGCTTGATTGTCAAAGATAGAAATATTATTTAAATAAAAATATTAAATATTAGCATTGCTTTTTACATTTATTGAAGCTTTTTTTTCGCATAACAGATACTTAGAGATAATCTAGTGTCAATACACTTTGCATCCCATTTTCCGTTCGAAATTGAGTCTCATAATCATTCACCGCGTGGAAATCGAACCCATAACCAATCGCCTTTCCAGTCAGACAGTGACCCACTATGCTACTATAGCCTCAATTTTTCGGACTTCTTATTAGATAACATTGTTTTTACAGACAGAAGTAAAATAAAAAACAAAAACGTATTCCTTTCTATGAAGCTCCAAACAAAAGCATATATTGCCAATATTGTTTTATAAAGCAATTAGTGTAGGGCTTAGACCATTCCACGGTACAATTGTACACAAGATTTAGTCACTTCAGTAATTCAAGTTACGATTCCATGTTGCCTTACGATATCAATAATTGCTAAAGGATAATGGCCAGGGGGATGAAAAGCTTTTGTAGTTTTATTGACGAAAAATGTGGCTTACAGAAGAGACTATTAGAATTTATATTTTATAACGTTTTAAATCTAATTGCAAATAATTATTCGATTTGATTCAATTCGGGATATGTGAGAAGGCAAGGAAGGCAATGCTGGCTCTCAATCACAGAAGCCATACCCAATAATATTACATGGGTGTGTAGGGTTTTCTTAAATTATATCAGTCGAAGTAAATTACACTTACTGTATAAATATTAGTGTTACATTAAAACAAGCAGCGATCTTACATTTTGTCTTTCGTCGCTGATATGAAAAGGAATAAATTTGTTACAAAATTTTACATTATATATACACCAACTATACAACCTTTTAGCCTTTTTGGACTTGTAATATTTCCGGAAAATAAAAAATATACTTAAAACAGACACAATGGATCGCATTCCAGTAAAGCAGCCATCAATAAGTTTTGAATAGTTATTTTTATATTCCAAGCGTTTTAACATTTGGTGATTAGTTATTAATGAAAATGCTATGCTTATAATATTTTTACGTTATACATTATGTTAAGCAAAAAACATGAGTTTACCAGTACAAAAATTTGTCAAAAATTGAGACATCACGATGCAGTGGTAAAGCAGCTGACTGATTGACTGACTGACTGTAAACACGTCGGATGCGGGTTTGACTGTCGCTTGGGGGAACCCTCCGGTCTGGTTAGGCAAAGCGCGGCTTTAAGTTTCATCACTTAATACGCAATGTCCCGATTTTGGTGTCTTGACATTTTATTTCTTATTTATTCAATGTCTGCCTTTTATGTGATCAGATACATTTTTAGTCCTTTTTACATTTCTTTCTTGGTTTAAATTTAAAATAAATATATGTGTGTAATATCTGTGACTTCTGCCTTGAGTTCCGTCTTCAAGTTCCGCGAGTTGCCTAGATGGATTTCAGCTGCCGATTCTATCGTATTACTCCTCCGGTCATCCTAGGATGAGGGCAACCGGGCTTTCTGTTTTGAGGGCGGGTTGGTGCAGCGACGGGGCTTATGGGCTCTTGTTGAGCTTCGGGCGTCTGGGGTGGTGGGATCTCCAGGATCTCCACTTCATCGATAGTTCCAGAGAGTGCACCGACATTTCGTCAATTAGTTGTAGTG
The DNA here is from genome assembly GCA_038994665.1 of Podotricha telesiphe. Classification (NCBI taxonomy): domain Eukaryota; kingdom Metazoa; phylum Arthropoda; class Insecta; order Lepidoptera; family Nymphalidae; genus Podotricha; species Podotricha telesiphe. The sequence goes on from JAOYRR010000612.1 coordinate 19,979, forward strand.
TTTTTACATTACGACACATGTGAATAAGGAAAAGATTAATACGTAGGCGATAATACAAAATTATTTAGATTAAAATTGTTAAATAAGTTTTAATTTAACATTTTTTGCGTTTCTATAAATCGGAATAGATTATTATACTGTATAAAATAACATACATGTTATTTATAGCACAAAATAGTCTTGTCGAAAAGAACTCGTATGAAATTCAATCATTAAGAACAATGCCTACAAAATATAAATTCTACAAGCTTTAATTAAGTCGACAAGAATTATTCCATATATTTTCTTTCTGGAATTAAATTTCACCGTGACAGCTCTACGGTGCGGCGATGATAAAAGAACGAATGTAACGACTTGACTTGTGTAACAATAGATAGTGTTTTTGTTAGATTATATTAAACAAAAAATTGTAGAATTGACGTAATTATTTCTTACAAACCGGCGCTCGTGGCTTAGTTTGGAATATATATTGTATAGTGTTTAGTTTGTTGTGTAACAAACTAAACACTATACAATATATATGTGTATATATGTGTGTGTGTCATATAACAACCTCTCTTTTACGTCTTTATGGGTTTTAAAGGTATTAAAATATGAACGCAGCAGGATTCGAACCTGCGCCTCATGTAAACCGTCCAAGGGCCGACCGCTAAGCCCCGAGTTCCACATCCGGCTAATTCGTGTTAAAAAATTTTTTTTTTAATATACTTCTTACATGTCTTTATTAAAAGGTAATAAAAGATTATCAGTACTTATAAATGCAAACCAAACGCTATCTGTCTATCTGTATCGTCACGTCATCACGGCCAAACCGCTGAACCGATTGTGATGAAATTTAGGTAGCTATTCTAGGAATTTAACGTGTTTTACGAAAAGGCCAGTGAAAATACGAAGCAGCGCGGGCAAAACTGCGAGCGGCTTGCTAGTATTTTATTAATTCGATAATAGCACCTTTGAGACTTGAACAAAAGAATATATTTGAACAAACTTAGTTATTACATTTCAGGCTTGTTGAAAACAGGAGGGTAAATTCAGTAGTTTAAAATGAAAAGGCGTTTCCTAAATAGTTTTGTTGAAAATTTATATTTCACTTTACATAACAATAATCAAATTTAAATTTGTTTAGTTCTGTACAAACGGCCGGGTTATTTGTACGAAACTTCTTCGAGTTAAAATTATCTTAACAAAGGGAGAATTGATGTGAGAAACTTTTTCATTTTCTGCTTTAAATTAAATAAGCTATATTAATTGAAACGAGAAACTCTTTAAGGATAAACTGTTTGCGTTTCGCATACTCTGTTTACATTATATTGTTGGTTTACTTATTGTAACCTATTGTCAAGGCCTTTTCGAAAAAGGTGCGTCTTCTTTTTAATTATTTTTAATTTTTAGATAAAGGTTTTCTAAATACTGTTTTATTGTTAAATATTTTATTACATTACTACGCCTATTTATGGAGACGTAAATCTACACATATAATAATAATGTAACTGATTGCTGTCTGTACATGGAACATATATGAAATAAAAATCTTATTGAGGGTATTTATTTATCAGTCTATGGAACCCAAAACAATGATTTTTTATTTTCTTTTCTGTTTGTCTGTTCGTTTGTGCACGCTAATCTCAGAAACGGCTAAACTGATTTTAACGCAGTTTTGAAAGTTGTATTTTGGTAAACATTAAGTGTTTATTTAACTTCAGTCGGATACAAACGGTTTGTGATTTAAATGAATGCATGTAATGCAATGAAATTTTTTTACCTGGACCGCTCTATTTTTTTTTCTCTATAAGATCTACTTTAAGAAATTTGTATATTTAGCGAAAAGCTGGCCTATAAGTGGGAATTTTGAATATTTATTTTGAAAAATATTTTACTTTTAATAACTATTACACTCAATATTTCATGAAAATTGTCCTACACTAGTGTGTTTCCGCCTATTCTGCTACGTACAATTGAGTAACGAGAAAACGAGCTAGCGTGTGCCAACTCGTTGATAAGCAATTCATAAAATATTATTACTTTTTCATAGATAATCGGCCGCCATCTCCGTGAACAGAGAGCAAGGAACAAAAATAGTGCAGTATCTCTCCTCGACTGCGCCTTACGAGGTGTTACATCACTATCATCAGCATCTATCTCAGAATTGGCAGGTGTTGGCCTCCATGGCTTGGTAATATCGTCAGGAGATATTAAGAGGGTTCAGCAAGGAGCTTTTGTTAGTATATCGGCTACTTTGCTAGCTTTGGGTGAGTTAAAGAGTTTATTATTTTTGTTGTATACATATTACGCTATCTAGGCGGAGCCGGACAATATATGACTGTAAATGCGAGTTGTGGATTGTGGGAGAGCGATTATGGGTTCGATTTCCACTTGAGGAAATGAGTATTTTTAAATTATTTTTATTTTCCCGATCTGGTAAGGCAAAGTGCGCATTTCAAAACACTGTGTTTCGAATTCGGGCAGAAAGTACACACCGCTAAACACAATGTCGTTTTACATCCTCATTATATTAGCTACATATATTTCGTCTTGGTAACATATGATAATATTCTATTCAAAATAAATTATACATTGCGAATCCGCTTACATGAGCCATCGTGGCGCATTGGAACACCCTCTGACTGTTGACGCGGTTGGTTGTGGGTTCAATCCCCACTTGGAGTAATTATTATATTTAAATATCTTACATTTTTCCACTCTGGTAAGACAAATCGTGGGTTTCTGTTTCGTCATTCAATACGCAATATCTCGATTATGTGTAGAAGGTAAAAAACATACTGTGAACAGTGTCTTGACAGTAGGTTCTCTCTGCCTAGTAGTATTCTTATACTATAGTATTTTTGTACTAGCTGAAAATAACTTCAGCGAATACAAGAATACAGACTTATACTTAGGATAACCAAAAATATTTATTTATTTTCAGGCCTACCGAACAATCAACTTCCGTCCGTGCCTACTGAAGCGTTAGCCTTCCTCGCTTACTTAGACCGGCTCGATCTTTCCAATAACAAAATACACACTCTGGACTCCAATTCCTTTAAGGTGAACTTTATTCAATTCAAAAATAGACCAATTTGTTGTTTTTAGTCGTAAAGTTGTTGTTTTATCCGCGAAATTATACGTCGAGCTGAAATTTATTTTGTAACTTCGACTACAAATTGTTATGTTCTCTAATTGGCAGGAATACGTTTTGTATTATTTTTGGAGAAATTAATGAAATTTCTACTTTAGCTTTGATTTTTCATTATACACGAGTGTACACGATTATACACGAGATTTTTCATTATAACGATGCAACGTTGTTTTTTACTGTAATTTTAAATGCTAACTATATGCTTGCAACTTGAAATAGTAAATCTATCTATACTGCATTATTAAATTTAATATTGGTAAAGACATATTTAGAAAATAAGTATAATAATAATATAATACAATAAGTGTGCGAACAACACTTTAAAAAATACTAATAATATTGATGTATATATATATATATAATTATGAAGATATTATTATAACAGATTGAATAGGTTTCATAAGCCTATTAATGTAATGTCAAAGCGCAAAAATAAAAAAAAACATTTACAACGAAATTACGCAATAGTAATATAAATGTTAAATTCAGCATCATTTACATAGCCTCGGTAGCGCAGTAGGCAGCGCGTAAGTCTCATAATCTTAAGGTCGTGAGTTCGATCCTCACCCGGGGCATATCTTTTAGTTTTTTCCGATTTAGATTACAGCAACATTGTAATATATATATATTTTTTGTTTAATATTTTTTCAATCGAACGGTTCTATGCTTAGATTAATTTGCTAAAATTGAATTAAAATATTCCCGAATTTTAAATATTATTCATATACCCTTATATATATTCTTATTATATTCGTATATGAAAACATTTATAGAAATCGTACAAAATTTTGAACGTAACCGGTTAACCATTATGACCACTTAGACATACGTTCTATCCAGCTACGTTGAAATTCTTATAATATCACCCACTCAAACATAATTTTTAAGGATAACTATTATAATTTTTAAGTATTAATTAAATCTTTATAAGACAAAATATATATGTTTTCAAATAAGTTAGTCCTGAAATTCTACATTATAGTCTAGTTTAGTGTACGTTTCCTTTACTTATTTCATGTACGTATATAGGGAATACAAAATCTCACTTATCTTGACATAAGTGACAACCAGTTGACGAGCATATCAGTGGGCGCCTTCGAGCCGCTGTCTAAACTGGCAGTTTTACGACTGAGAGGAAATTTGTTGAAAGTATCTGCGTTGAGTGCGTTAAAGGTATGCCATTATAATTTGATATATCTTATATAATATTAAAATAAGATTTATAGTATACTTGTATACTTGTTTTATTTTGGCTTTAACTTTATTAATATTGGGTCCGAAAGCGATGCTGCCAAAGCCACATTTAATAATTATATTATACTTACAGAAACTATATCTTGTAAGGTTTTATACAAAAAAATATCAGCTATTGTTAAGGAAATTATAAAAAAATATAAATTTCAAATATGTTCAGGAGCAATGTGGCGCAGTGGGAAAGCGTTCGACATTAAAACTATGTTAGTGGGTTCAATATTCTCATGAAGGTATTATTAAAATTCAAATTCAAAATAACCTTGATTTAAATAAACTTTGGCAAGCACTTTTGAATCGTTACATAAAGCTACCACCGGCTCGGAAGGCAGTTCTGCCGAGAAGAGCCGGCAAGAAACTAAACAGTTGCTCTTTTCAAACACAAAAGTTACAATTTTATCATTTAATACAGTGGTAGCTTATCGGCACCTAACCTAAGTCATACTTCTTTCACACTTTATTGTATTTGGACAAAGCGCAGGGTTTAGTTCCGCCTCTGTACACGCAACGTCGGATGGAAAGTGGAGTGGAGGTGGAGTGTCTTGACTAAATTCTTTCTGTCTCTTACTCAACCTAGCTGGAAAAAGCGTGGAGAAAAATTTAAATAAACAAGAGTGGAAATTTTAAAATACACCAGTATACATTTGTGTAGCACTACACGTATTATGAAATTGCAATCAATTAAGACTCCACGAATTGTTAATTTGTTTTCGAGGCGTGTTAATTAATCCCTTTATTTGTCAGTCGACGGAGATAAATATTTACTTTATCGAATTTATTGCGAGTCTCGTCGATGACGTTATGAAATTAAGATACAATTCAATAAAGCGTATAACAAATTAACCATTTAGATGTTTTTAATTAATTACATTTTTATTTTCTTATTTATTAAATGATAAAAATATATTAAATATACACATATATCACTTGAATATTTTTTAAGGAGAACAATCACGGTATTAAGAATTTATCTTTGCTTAAGACTTGGGTAACGTATTTGAAGATTCATTTGAACCTTTCAAAAAACAGTTGTTAATTAAGGATGAGAAAAATATTAAAATTCCGTATTACAATCTGAATATATCGAAATTTAAACTAGCGTTTGTATCTATAGAGGTAATATTGTAACAACCTTTGGCTTATCACTTACTTGCTCAATATATTAAATGTAAAGCTTTGTAAAATTTAGTAAAAACTCGTCAATTTAACTTGTTATAACTAAAGTAAATATTACTCATATCTGGCGCCTAATATAGGCTTTTTCAATATTACCTACTAAAATTTCAAGCACAATATAATAAATATCTATAGAATAGTAAATTGTAATTTTCTTCCGATATTACATGAAGGTTACAATACTGTATACATTGGATACCATTTGTACTGTACAATGTATCGTGTTCTCAAGACACAGTGGTCGTATTTAGTAATCAAAATAGCGCCTTCAAACGGTCAAAGCTAATCTTACCGCATGTGGCACCCTTGAATAATGGATGAACTCGGTGCGCTGAATATAGGCTAGACGCTAGAACAAGAAGTCAGGTGTTAAGTCCATTTACATATAGATCTAGACGAATTATTTCATTACGACATTCGCAAAATGTATATAGATTATCGTTAACTGTACACATTTAAATTATATGTGATTCTAAGAATTAATAAAGAGATAAAGAGAATTAATAAAGATATAAAGAGATAAAGAAATAAAGAGATAAAGATACAGTCAGCTCATTTTGCAAGACTCCAGGGCAGTACGCGAAATGACAGACAAGTGCCACCTCAGTCTACCTGTGTCCACGGACTACTGTAAAGTGTTCGAAATGTCGGGTTCTATAAATGTATTTTCGAATACCAAAAATTATAAGCGATTAATCCGGTTAAAATAGTTTCAAGATTCTAAGAATTGTTTAATTTGTATACATTTTATTTTATTTTAGATAATTTAGTTATATTTTAGATAATTCAATAAAAAATATATTATCAAGTCAACAATGGAGGTTAAGCATTACGCCCTGGTGAATGAAGAGTGGCTTAGTGTACGAGTCATGCTTAAGTCTATTATTTTGATAAAGATGGCGGATGGATGGATCTAGCTACGTTTGAAATTAGATACAAATTGTTGATATATTCTTAATTTTGTTATGTTGCATTTAAAAAATAAATTGTTAAATTTTTTTCTAAATGTAGTATATTCTAAGATTTTGATACTAAAAATAAAGTGCTAGTGTAGTAAGTTCTCTCTGCCTACTCGTCTAAAAAGCGGGCCCTGATTATCTTATATAAACGGTAATATCAAACTATAATGAAATTTTTTACATAAATATAATATATATTTTTGTTACTAGGAAGCACATTTACTAAAGGAACTTGATGTTTCGAGCAATGCTTTAGAGGGCCCTGTAGGTCCGTCCACAGTACCAGCGTTATGTTTTCTGGAGATATTACATTTGTCAGATAATACTTTTGCAAGTATTCGAAAAGGGGCCTTATCAGGTAATTCATTTTTGAATTTTATTTTTATTGTAAGAATATAGTATAAAAAAATATTTTATAGGCATATACACTCCATATATTGAGTCTTGCCTTTGAAAATGTACTAGAGAAATCAAAGAAGTTTAAAATTAGAACACTGAATTTCCTTATGACATTTCTGTTTATTTATGTTGAAATATTGGAGGAATAATTATATAGAAATTATTTTTAACTCTCCGCTCTGGTAAAACAAAGCGCACGCGGGTATGTCTAATAGACGGGCGACAACTGGAGGACGAAGTGTCTACAATAATAACAATAATACAATGACTATAGGTTCGCTCTGAATGCTGCTATACGTATATAAAGTGTGAATCTGCAAATCAATGTTTTCCTACAAAATTATATCGTAAAGCCTACCAATAATTAAAAAAACCCCTTAAAATAATGTTTATTAAAACACAGATTAACATAAAAACGGGAAAAAAATTACATGAAAGCACACAATTAATTCAAAGTAACAAAAAAGCTCTTGTTTCAGGTCTTACGAACTTAACTCACTTAAATCTACACAACAATCAGATAGACGTATTAGAAGACTACGCTTTCAAGCACCTGTCTAATCTGTCACATCTAGATTTGTCTCATAATGAAATTGTTGCTGTCTCAGGTAAATATAATATATGAGCGAAGCTTTTTTTGTATTTATGAGGCCATCGTCTCGCAGTGTGACTGCAAACGCGTTTGGTTGTGGGTTTGATCCCCACTCGAAGGAATGATTATATTTAAATTATTTTTTAGTCCGCGTGATAAGATAGCGCGGCGCTGAGTCCCGACACTCAACACGAAATGACTCCAATTCAGGCGGAAAGAGGAGAACGGAGTATCTTGACACTAGGTTTTCTGTGACTTCATTTATTATATATTTTGAAACTTATGGCCAAATTTTAGTCATTTTGACAGTTCGTAAGTGTTGCGCAAATGTAGAAACATTTGAAGGCATAAAAACGAATCGAATTTGAACCCGCGTTTCTTGGAAACTGCCCAATAACTCTAGCCAATTAAGTTCGTATAACTCATCGAACTATGTCGCCATTTTTTACGTTTAATTAAATTACAGTCATGTTGAAAGAGACTTTTTGAATACTACATAGCTTAGTTAGCTGCGTGTCTTTAGAGTATTGTTACACAAATTATTTGAAAAGTCAAATAAAAATATTAAATATTTTTTTAAACTCTATTACTTAGCTTTCTGCAATGTATTACACTGAATAGGATTTAAAATTAAAATTCAAATACTTCATAGTTTAATTTTAATGTTTAAACTAACAAAAATAGGCAGCAAAAAGGTTATGGCAATAAACAATATTTATACAATTATATGTAATAAACTCTAACACATAAAGGTTGATTTTTTGTACGAAATTGAAATATGACAAATATATTGCAATATGTTCAGATTTTACCTATAAACATAGATTATATAATCAGAAATGTACCTATATTTAAAACTAAAGTAATATCCTGTTTTGTATGAATTGACTAAGACAATAGATAAACTTGTTCTATCATAACCCATCGAAGTAAGTTTCGTAACAAAAAGTATTTTACCTGTTTGGAGTCGTTTAATTCAAAATATATATACATATTAATGTTTATTAGTATATATTTAGATCCGTATACGAAAACTTTTATTGTCTTTTTTAAGGTTTTTTTTAAAGTGTTATTTATACACTTAGGAAATTCAAAATCATATATTTAGAAAACGTATAAAAATTTGAACACAGCGGGATTTGAACGAATACATGGCTTAACGGTCAGAGCGCTTGAATGGTTTTCAAGAAGCGCGGGTTCAAATCCCGCTGCGTTCAAATTTTTATAAGTTTTCTATATATGTTTTTTATTGTTTTATTCAATTTATTCGTCTCTCAAACAAATACATTGTAATATTTTTTATATTATTAAAATGTAATAAAAAAATCAGTTATAAACATATTCGTCAAAGTTAATTATAGTTTGCCCACAATTAAATCTTAACTAAGCCAAAAAGCTGTAATCTATGAAAGTAAAATATTACTGGTGACTTAAAAGTTGATGTAGAATTAGATGATTTGATTAGATCCGATGCGGGATAACGTCCATTGTTAAAAGTTCTTTGTCGAACGAACTCACTGACGTTTCAATTTCCGCTACAAAAAGGTAGAAAAGCTGAAGTAAAGGCAAAGATTCACGGTCCGAAAAGAAATCACTTGACGTGGCTGTGAATGCGCACATTAATATATCATTAATGTTTCTGACATTTTATTCGTTTATAATAAAAAAATATAAAACTGAAAATGTTATATTATATACATAATTATAGAATAATAATTGACATAATTCAATATTTACTTATATTTAAAATGAAATGCCTTAGTCTTTATAACCTTAGCTTTTTTCGTGTTTCGCGATGTCTGTAACTAACGTACTTACTACAACTTTTGGCTATAATCAGTATGTAAAAATCTGCAAATGATACAAGTATACTAATATTTATAAATTCTTAACAGGTGCATCACTAGCTCAATTACTAAATTTGGCACATCTAGATTTATCCCACAACTTCCTTCGTTCACTCTCCGCTGAACCTTTGAAGGCTCTCCATCGTCTTTCTGAACTTCTTCTCCACGATAACGATATATCAATGATAGAAGACGGGGCTCTGTTCCAGCATAAAGATTTGAAGCGATTTACTATTGAAGGTAATGACTATAGAATGAAATGCAGTTTGTCACTAACATACAAGAATTCAGAATGTAGAATATAATTCAATTTACAATAATAATGGGACATCAGGCTCCAAACGCAATGGTTAAAGGGTTCGATCATCACTCAGAGAAATGATTATATTTAAATTATTCTAATTTCTCCGCTCTAGTAAATCAAAATGCAGCGTTAAGTTCTGTGACTCTACGCGCAAAGCCTCGAATTGGGGACGAAAGTGGAAAACGAAGTGTCTTAACACTAGTTTCTTCCCGCCCTTCCTACTGAGCAGGAAAAAGCGTTAAGCTTAGAAAACGTAATAATATTTTTGAACGCAGTAGGATTCGAACCTGCGCTACTTGGAAACCGTCTAAGCGCTCTGACCGCTAAGCCATGCGATTTTCTAAACATATTTTCCAATTTCCTTTAATGTGTAATTAACACTATAAAATGTTAAAAATAAGAGTGAAGTTGTTAAAGAATAATAGAAATAAATTACTGAGGGATATTTTTTAATGTAATATATTAAGTTGTTATAAGTAATTAAGAAAATAATAAATAAGACAACTGCTTATGTGTTCAATTTTTATATAAATTAAGTTAAATATTTGAAGTGTTCGTGTGTATTTTTACTATTGTTTAGCATCAGACGTTTTGTGTGGGGCGACGTTGTAACCTCTTTGTTCGGATGTCGAAACGCCACGCAGAGCTATTGTGCATGACTATACTGTTCATGGCTATTCCTTTATGAGACTTTTATGGGAAAATAATTTTATTATGCTTTCCCCACTGAGTAAAATATTTTGAAGAAATAATTTATCGCTAGAAATATTGGCCAAGATTGTGAGTTAGTATGAGTGCTGTTTATTTGATGTATTGCAGCATACGTATATACACTATACTAAGAAATGATATAAGGACTTATGATTAAGAAGAAGCTAGAAGCTTAATTTCGTATTTCAGATAATTTATTTTATTATACACTTACAGCTGTCCTAGTCCTGTCCTAGACAAATTAGAATAATAACGACGAACGTTTCTTTTTTACATAAAATAATATTCAGTATTGAATTGAGAATATTATGACTAAGCTAGAGATAGCTCTATACTTAAATTAGTAAAATCATAAATTAAAAATGCAAGAAAATTAACTGAAATATAAATAACTCTTGGTTACATCAAAAACGTCAGAAAACTAGTACCACAAAAGGTTGAAACAAAAAACTTCCTCAATAATCACAGCTTACACAAAAGAAATAAAAGTAACAAAGAACAATTCTTTGATTGTCGTTAATTTTAATTCCAACCCATTAATAGTCCTGAACTCATAAAGATAAATTCGTTCTCCCGCAGATAATCCACTTAATTGCGATTGCTTAATGGCGGGCTTTGCCAGGTGGTCGCGGGAAACAAAAAACCTGCCTCAATCAGATAAATCAGCTGCCGTTTGTGCCACGCCACCTCATTTGGAGGGCGCATTAATATCTAGACTGTCGAAAAATAAACTTTGCGATGACGAGCATATGGAGGCGAAAGTTGATGACGAAGTCAACTATGATTATAACAAAGTTATTGAAAACACTATAGACGATAAGGACGAAGTATATGCAGAGAGAGATGGGTTAGATGATGACTTGTATGACGACGAATCGGAAGTACCTGCTGAGGAGGATCTGCCCATATCGGAGTCTAAGGTAGGCAGTCCGTTAATCGAGCGGGAGTTAACAACCAACGCTTTTAAAGCAACAAATAATAAAAACTGAGTATTTTGTTTATTTTTTGTACGAAATCAAAGTATGTTTTGATTATTGGCTCAAACATTCAAGTGTTTCTCGAAAAATTCTATAAAGGTTATTTTTGTGCAAAATAAATATTAGATTCATTAAATTTCAATTTTCTTGTTAATTTAAGCATAATGGACGATCTAATTAAGCATTTCCTTCTACATTTTCCTACGTACCCCTAAAACATTTTCAATTATTGATTTAGTAGTTATATAGGCAACTATGTTTTGTTTTATATATATATGTATGTACAATATGTAGAGTGTAATAAATATTTATGTTATTAAACACATATTCGCTTATAGCGTACATTTTCCGAAGCTCTTTGTTTACGTGCAACTCTATTGGTTTTTATTTATTTCCCCATCGACAGTATTAAAAAAAATCAAAAAAGTTATCGAAAGTCGTTCCTGTTAAGTTTGCGTGTGGAATACTCATTGCCATACTTTAATATTATGATGAAGCATTACCTAACCGATGAGGGCACTTTGTGTCTGGGAAAATTTCTTGGAAAGAATAGATAGGAGTTTAATAAAAGTTGGCGTCCATCGTTTCTCTTTCATTACATCGATATCAGGCCATCTTTGGATTTAATATTTTAGATTTTTTACCCAATTTCATGTAACACTGGTGTATTTTATATGCCACAGAATTAATAAACAGAGATTTATGTTTGTATACACGAGTTTGTTGAGTTTGTACACGAGTTTAATATTCGTTAATTTTAGCTTGTTAGTTAAGTACTAATTGCTTTGCAATTTTGCGATTCAGAGAACCTACAGTCAAAAAGGACTGTTTACTTAATACATTTGTTACTTGAAATAATTTGAAAATAATTGAATATATAAACGCGTACTGTACGAGTTTTTACTATGATATATTTGATAACGTTCAATATTCGATATAGTCGTGACATATTCAGACAGTTTGAATCAATGTGATAGTAATGGATTCAAATGTCATTAGAGAAAGTTCGTTATTGACATGGAGGCCTACCAGATGAACGTTACGTTATATACAACTCAGTGGAGTACAACCACTATTAGAAAATATCTGTAGAAATGAGGCTTAATAGACAACTGCCAGTATAATATGATAATATGCCACTAAGTAGTATATACTAAGGCTTTCAATCCCGCAGTCTGTTTACAATAACGGTATTTGCGGGACTAGGAACTGTCAATTCTGCGGATCCCGGTATTTGCGGGATCCCACATATAGAAAATATTACAATATATATAATGAAAAATATTTCATTTTTTGGAGTTCCACGTTTTACTATAAATAATATGGTCAGTCAAATTATTCCGTTTAACACTAAAAAGAAACAAAAGCAGAAAACATTAAGTACAAAGTACTCGTATATAATTTTTAGTTAGTGAGACTAAATATACGTATATGAGGCAATTATCCGAATCATGTTGATTATATCGTTAAAATTAAATATTGCGTCTCGTTCTTCTCTGAATATATATTTTTTCAGCTATAAATCCACCTGCATCTGCAATCTATTCTGTTATTTTAACCTCGAAATTATAAAAGGCTTAGTTCTTTGCTTTTTTTCTTTTTTTATCCTCTTCTTCCATCTTCGTTCCTTTGCTAGTATGCCGTGCTATCAATCACCAAGCGATTGCGGTCACGAGGGGCGGTAGGAATGCATGTTTTTTTCTAGTCTCGCAAATCCCGCGGCCGTAATCCCGCAATACGTGGGAGTGGACAACGATGCGGGATCCCGTAACACCGAGATCTCTGTAGAGCTCGAGTCTCGATAGTAAGCCCTTCTTATAAAATAATTTTTATAAACATTTTCTAATATCCTTATAGGTTCGTCTCTTAGACGCCTGGTTTGACGACCAAGAAGTGCATTTATCATGGGCTTTAGAACCTTCCACTCATCGTTACCGATGCACTGGGGTAACAGTATCCAAGAGCGGTGGCCTTGCGAAGCATGTGGCTTGTCATAGAGCTGCCCCTGCAAATATTATATTGAGAGGATTGAAAATTGATCCAATAGAAACTTATACGTGAGTATTTTTTAGTAAATCTGCCTATATTAGTTTAAAATTGAGTAATTCTATATTTCTTTGAATAAGCTTTTGTTCATTTTGTAGTGAACGGGATGTCTACCTCTAGGTTATCTTTGCTTATCCCCGAAATATGAAAGGCAAAGGCAAGACAAAATAAATAAATACAATTGGTAATGATTAGTAATAAAAAAAGTTACAAAAAATAGTTAAATAAATGCCTATATTACCGTAATATTAATAAATATAAAATTGTTTTAAAATTAAAAACACACTTGAAATTATTTTCTTTTTACCCTGAATATTCCGGAAAGGACATCATAATGCTTAGAAAATATTATATTATCATCGGAACAAAACTTTGAAGCAAACTGGAGAGCAAGAAATAGAATCGTTCAATATTTTGTACCTTCTTACACTTTTAATACTAAAAAAGTATCAACAAAAGAAAGTACATATATTTACTAACTACTGACTAGTAAATTATAATAATAAATAATAATTAAATATGACTACTTAGCCTACCATAGTATTTAAATCAAAGTCACCTTTATATAACACGCATTTCAACCGAGTTAATGGATATAGATATAACCTCCCCCGGGGCTAAGATGACACGTTGAGTAGTCGCGCTATTCGCTATAATATTAAGATGTACGAAAGCGTTGTTAGAGGGTAAATAGTCTGTATAATTCATATATTATATAATATAAAGACCTGGCTACAAAACCCAGATCTACAAATAGAATTGCAGTATTTTTTTAAATATCTGCATTTCTTTAAATCATATTAAGCAGAACTTCTATCTTTATAGGAGAATACAGATAAAAAACGATAAATAATATTTTTTGTTATGTTATGTTATGTTAATAATATCTTATATCATTTTATGGCAGTACCTTATATTTTATAATAGCAAATACGAATATAAAAGAGCAATTTTTATATATTAGGCGCATAATATTAATATTAGATAACTAAGGTTTCTTGTTTATAAAAATACTGTATTATGATGATTGTAGATTCAAATTTTGAAAAGCAATATTGTTTGATTTATATACAGATAAATAGTTAAGTTAAAATGTACCTGACATTAACTTTTTATATCGCTATGATAGTCTATGGGTGTATAACAATTACGTAGCAACATGGACAGTACTTACGACATTTTTATTAGCTTACCTCTATCAGCCCAATAATAATAGACCCAACTAAGGATTTAGTTACCTTCTATTCTTCTATTTTTTTTTCTAATTTGCTGTTTGCCACTCAACAAACAAACAAAAACAGTAACGTTTTTTTCCGTTAAAAATGAGTACACTAAGTTTCTGGCCATAAATACTGTTATATTTAAAAATAAAACAATATATTACTCTTGAATTTGAAATTTGTTATTTTTATATGATTGTGCATTGTGTTTCCTATATATTATATATATTGCAAAATGTTTTGCGGTATTAAAATGGAGTGGGGTGATAAATAAAACTCTGTGTTTGCATTACATAAAGTAAATATAATACCAAATATAATTTTTAAATCCTCTACGCTTGGTATTAGTCAAATGTTAGTGCAATGAAACTTCTTCTGTGTGTGGCAATAAAAGATCTGGCGGTCTACGAAGCGTTCGTACGAAAAAGGCGATGAAAATAGTAAGGCAAAAAATTCAAAGAAATCCTATCCGAATGTAAAAGATTTTATCTAGGGGGATGAAGATAGTACCTAGAACCATGTCGCGTCTTTTAAAAGGTGACGATGATGAAGAAGATGAGATGAGGATATGCAGTCCATAAGAGAGGCACTGGTCTTATTAAAGCTTAAAATTAAAAAAATATATTAGATTATAAAATTTTTACAATTTTAAGAAACATACGAAATATAAGATACATATAGAATTTTAAGAAACAAAATGGCCCTATTTATGCTGAAGCTCTAAAAAGCTTGCCAATTAGTCAACAGAGTACAAAGTGGGCATTATCCGACTTCAGTGATGGTTTCGTGGGTGTTTCGTGGGGTGTTGGGGTGTGAGCTACGAAGAAGTGACTGCGCCGTATTTTTGTGAAAAAGTTATCAAAACATTGGCACAAGTATATCAAGATACCATTCTTGAGAAGTTAGTGAAGTGACACCACCATGTTTAATATATAAGAATTATCCTTTCAGCAAGACTCGGGGCCGGGTCATAAAGCTCGATCCATCCAATCTTGGTTAGAAACTAACGTTTCGGACTTCATCTGTCATCTAGTTCTGTCATCGTTTCGGCTATTCATCGTTATGGTTTTGAGTTTAAGAGACTAAGGCTTGCTCTAAACGGCATGATAGTTTGGGGTCCCTAAAACAAGCCATACGATAGACAGTGAAGAGTTTTTCCTTAGAAAGAGTCCGTGCTGCTAGCGGTAGCTGGCCTCAATGTTTAAAGGACTGTATTGCAGCCAATGGAGATTACTTCAAATTAGCTTTATATATTTTTAAAGGTTTTATATTAAACTAACACACTGTAATAATAATAAATGTTACATACTATAAAAAAAATTTGTTTTTCGTTGTAACAATATTTATGGCGGAACTAAGTAAATCAGAGAACAATTTTTTACGTATGTAAAAATAATAGATTTTGCTACAATTAACGCAAATCGAAATAAATCGTATATGCCGTTTAATACAAACTATAATAACACGACTTGATAACCTCCTTGGGTCAAAACTTTTACAGATATGTTCAATATTGACTTCCGATAGTGTAACGAGAAATATATATTTAAACTATAAGATAATATATTTCGGAGAAATAATCTTCGTTTGTTCGAGGCGATATTTATATTAATTAATACTTTGATTTAATACGTTTTTACATATTTTTGATAACTAAAATATGATATCCTAATATCTAAAGCCTAAAGACTACCAGCCTTATCTAGGCTATACACTAGACTTTATACACTATGGTTGTGGGCTCGATTCGCACTCGGGGAAATGGTTTAATTTTCATTTCTTCTCTCTGGCGATAAGGCAAAGCGCGGTGTTACTTTCCGCCACTCAACACGCAATGTTCCGGATGCGGGGGAATTCGAGTGAAAAAAGGAGAATGGAGTGTCTTGATACTAGGTTATCTCTGCGTACCAACAGCAACAACAATTATTTATAACTTTTTCAAATTAAACATATTTACAATTATTCTTAATATTTTTTCTAACAATAATTTAAGATAATAATAAAGCATTTTGTCCTTTCATAGTTTCTGTATAGCTTTAGAAGAAATGGACAGCAAAGACGTACCTATGACGTTGGTGCTGGGTTGCGGTGCGCCACAGATGGTGAGACAGCGGGCAGAATATGTTACTGTCAGACCGTCGCCTATTACAGTCGCCGATAGAGAAAACTTGAGGTAATTTTTTTTCTGAGGTTATTAATATTGCAAATACCTTTGATACTGATTCTGGCGTGTGTTTAAGTTTAAGTAAGTCAATTAATGTTAGATTTTACCGTTTTAAAAAGCCAGCGAGGTGCATGTATCGTCTGAATAATAACACGATTGGTAGTGGGTTCGATTACCACTCTGAGGAATAATTATATTTATATTATTTTCATTTATCTCTGTTGACAATAGGTTCTCTTTCCCAATCCTGCTATGGACAAAAATTTTAAACTAAAAAGAAGAACCGTTTTTAAAAATTCTAAACGAGTGTTACTTTTAATTTAACTCATTGTAATTCTAGTTCCTTCGCATCTATAAATTTTGACAGGATAGACATAGAATAACGTATATATAACTCTCAATATATTAAATTACTATACTTAAAAATTATTGAATCCTATATTGTTATTGGTATAAATTTTTAAATCATGTGTCATCAAGCTCCAAGCGAGAATCTATAATGAAAGAGGCTAACTGTATGAAAACTATGGCGTAATAGTATATTAATGAATGAAAATCATTGTTACAGGGTATCCGAGGTGCGATCAAACGTAACAAGTGACGGATTGCTTACAGTCCTTATATCCGTTATGGGAATTACCAAATCCCAATTTGTGATGCCGCGAGTTCAAAGGGTTTTAAGTTCAGAAACAAGACTTTTGCCGTTACCCAATTGTTATATTGTCCTAGCGGTATTGTCTCGGGGCTCGTTAGTTGCACAAAAAGATACCCCTTGTCAGGAAACTTTGGAAGTCTCAATGGAAGGTTTTATTAGAGGTCCGTATGAAGTTTGCGCGTCGATATCAAGGTTCAAAGACAAGGGAGTGCCCATTTGTGTTGTACCACAATTGCTTGAAAATGGATCCTTGGAAATAAAATCGGGTTTTAAAAATTTGAATACAGCGTTAATTGGGGTAGCGTTAGGATTGATGGTAATAGTTGTTGGTTTAGTTTGGTTTGTCAGAAAAATGCTGAAGAAGCCGTCAGAGTTTGAGAATCATAGATGCTACAGAGCTGAACCAGTTGCCGAAGAGAATGTCAGGGCCAGTTATGTAATGTTAACAGCTACTTCTAAGGTATGAATTGTTATTATTTATAACTTTGTATTTAATCTGTAAGGTTGAGGAAGAAAAGGCTTACTCATATGATGATTATTGTCTTATACATTAAATATAGGAATCGTTGTTGAGTGTCTACGTTATTGAAATTTGACAAGTGATTAAAAAAAAGTATATATAAACGTATAAAAAAAAAATATAAAGTTTTAGAACCCTTCCAGGGTGAAAACGTAATACAATAAGCTATCATCATGTGAATAGGCCTTAAGCTAATTTGTCATTGAATTTGTGTGACAAATTAGAAAATTTCCTGTTTTAGAAATGACTAAGTCACTTGTAACATAAAACCTAATGTAATTGTCTGTGTCATAGAACTTAAAAATTGTAATTTATTGTTTTACTGTAACATATATACTTAGTTGTTTTGCATAATAACTAACTTTTTAAAATGATTTTGCCTAGTCGATAACGTTTCAATACTTCAATGTTATCTTATTCTTATTTAATGTATTATAGTTCGACAATGTCTTTATCAAATAATGTCTCGTTGAAATATTAAGAAGGGCTATATTCAACTTTAATTTATTTATGAATAATGTTTTTATACTAATCTACATAATATAATAAGAAAAAATTTATTGAAATTATTTAGGGCATAACAAATAACTTTGTAAAATTTATCATATCGTAATTTTTATGAACTTCAAGCTTTGGCTTTTATCTATTGCTTTTGAATTTTCATCCTCACTTTGATGTTTTGTTTATTTTTAATTCTAAATTCATTCTTCTACGAAATATATTCAGGTTTATGAACATGGCGTATTCATCGTGGCGCAGTGGAACTGCGTCTGGCTGCAAACGCGATTAGTTGTAGGTCAATTCCCACTCAATTTTTATTTAAACCTGCATTTTAATATCGTTGCTGTGGTACAAAACAATGCACAGTATTGAGTTCTGCCACTGAACACGTAATTCAGGCGGAAAGTGCAGAACGGAGTGTCTTGACACTGAGTTTTGTCGGACTACTTTGTTATGCAAGAAAAAGTATGAAGCTGGAAAAAAAAATCATTCATTATGTTACAGATCAAATTCTTATGATTTCAGACTTGCTCTTTCAAACTTCAATACTTTTATATAACATCTTTCCAAAAGAAAAATATTAGATAGTATATTTTGAAACTTCAGTTTTTGAATGGATGAATTTGATGTGTAAAAAGAACGATTTAAAAGTTCGAAATCTTATGGAGCTAGATAGAGTGATATTGAAAAGGGTTTCTTTTTCATAATATTTATTTTCAATAATATTTCTTTCTAATAAATGGATTCTGAAATATAAAATCTAATTTCTGGCGCTCCCGTAGGAATTTCCTGAAATCCACTCTTATTGCTTCCCTTTACTCCCCAAGGAACTTGCATGTCAAATTTCAGCTTTCTACGTCCAGAAGTTTCGACTGTGCCTTGTCTGTCAGTCACTTAATAATGCAAGCGTTTTGTATATAAAAATAAACATTCTACATATGAAGTATCTCTTGAATATTAGTATTATTTACATTATAAACAAACTTCGATACGGGAATTTATATTCACTTCAATCATTATAATGCTTATTGTATAAGGCTTCAAACTATTTTTTAGTTATTTAGGTTATAAATATTAGCTGCCTAACCTCTTGTTTCTCAGTACGAAGAAAATAGGCCAAAAATCATTACTATATTTGTATACGTATCTTATTTTTCTGCTTTGATGCTTGACTATTCGATTTCCACAAATCTCTTGCATTTTTCAGAAGACAAAAGCTATATTTTGTTAACATTTTTTAAAGTGTTATTCCCACACTAAGGAAATTGATAAAGACATATTTAGAAACCGTATAAGAATTTGAACGCAGCGGGACTTGAACCCACACCTTCTGAAAACCGTTCAAGCGCTCTGGCCGCTAAGCCATGCGTTCTGGTGAACGCAGCGGGTTTTGAACCTGGTCCTCTTGAAAACCGTTCAAGCGCTCTGACCGCTAAGCCATGCGTTCTACCTCCAGCTACGTTGAAATTTTTATACGCTTATTACAACTTATATTTGTTGCTAGCATCTCTGTTTGAACGCATGGTTCAGCGGCTTGAACGGTTTTCAAGAGGCGCGGGTTCAA
>JAOYRR010000612.1:45000-60122 GCA_038994665.1 Podotricha telesiphe
TTTCATTTAAAAAAAATTTACTTAATCCATTTAATAAATGTGTGTTATTGAGAATTTTCATATTTTTGTGTATACAAATAAAATATATATATATATATATATAAAAATATGTATCATATTGTATAGAAGAAAACTATCGTAGCGCAGTGTAACAGCATCTGACTATAAACGCTATTAGTTATGGGTTCGCTTCCATCTCGAGGTAATAATTATAATTTAAATATTTTGATTTCTCTGCTCTGGTAATATCTTCGATTTCGGGTCAAGGTGAAGAGGGGGGAGGGAGAGGAGCGAGGAACGAACGTAATAAATGCTCTATAGTAATAAGTTTAAAAATTGTACGGGATTGGAACATCTATTCACTCTTAGAGTCTGTATTCATATGCCAGATACTAAATTTCACTATTGCCAATCCATTTAACGGTGACAATAATAAAGTGTAAACAATGCTGTAAAGAACGCTTTAAGTGATTTGTCATCGGACACAAAGTTGTTTGAAAGACGATCGCTCTACTAAAGAGTTACTTAAAAGGTGTGCTTTAAGAGATTACAAAATCGTCTTTTTAATTTGGATATTTGGGTTATACACGTGTTGTACGTGATTCAGAAATGCAACTGGTATTTATTTACATATGTATATAAATTTATCCAGGATGCTACCGTGGCGCAAGGAGTGTCTGGCTGTAAGCGTTGGTTGTGGGTTCAAAACTCAATCGGGGAAATGATTATATTTCAATTATTTTCTTTTATTATGTCTCGATTTCGGGCGAAAAGTAGAGCTAAAAAAATGTACATGAGGAATTATGTCAATAGTATTTTTGCTTATGTATTTGGATAAAATATAGTATATTAACTTTTTTTTTAAAATGTTAGTTATTTTTTATGCTGTAATTATTGTAATATTGTATGCGATTTGTAAATTTTAGAACTTTGGTTCCGCTTTAATTAGTAATAATTGTAAATAATAATAATAAATAATTTATGAACTTCACTTTTTTTACTTAATAAAAAATTAACGCAAGAAATTGTTTTATTTACCGTCTCTATAAGGAAAATTTACAATAGCAGCGTGTACTTAGAAGTCAATGAAGATTTGCTCGCAGCCAAATTGATTTATTCAAGTGTTTAAGTGGTTGCTATAATTTTACTGGCGTTTTTGTTGAAGAAACTTAAGGAATATACGAAGTTCATAGAAAATTTAATAAAATATTATTTTTACATGTTAAATTAATGCCACCGTGGTTTAGACATAGCTTTTGATTCTCTGTAAACGATGGTTGTGGGTTCGAATCTTAATTGGGGGAAAAATTCAATTATTTTCATTTCTCTGATATCAGAAAACCGCAACTCTGTTAGGTGGCAATTTATAGACTTCTAGCGGAAAACTACGAACGTGACACTGGATTCCTTCTCTGCCACTTTGCCATGCGGAAAAAAAATCACTGCACATTATTCCAAATATACTTCAACAATGCCAAATTTCATACTTCTTCGTCAGCACAATTTCCATAAAAGAGGATCAAAAGTGTGTGTTTAACTAATATAGCAGTATGTACGAGTAAGTTACAGCGTACTTTTAAATTATAAAAAAAAAAACTATTGTCTTATTGTCTTAATGTACTAATGTGTAATCATAAGTAAAGTAAGAAATCTTAATGGTTTCTAATCTTAATAATTATTGTGTTAAATAATAATGATGCGGGTCAAGTTGTATGCAAAATTTGATATTTACAATGTCAGGGTCAATGTAGATGGTATGTAAAATTGGATGTTATTTATCATGTAACAACAATTGTAACATCAATATCTTAATATATTTTTAAATATTCAAATATTACGAAAATATATACAATTAATTTATAAATTTTTATATTATTATTAAGTATTTGCCATATTTTGAGAAAATCAAGGGGGACTGACTGACTGTGCATCAATCAGTAGACCCATTTACTAAAATAATAGATGCAGTTACAGTGGATTTGACTATAAGTGTTCTTCAATTTAAATATATGTATGCATTAAATATATAAAAGGTGATTTCGTCTGTGGGACAGCGTTCCACTGTAAACGCGATGGTTGGTATGGGTACGATTCTTACTAGAGTTGCGGATTTTACATTTGTTTATTTCTAGTCTGATATTTTTTGTTTGAAGTCTGATAACATAAAGCACGGCGTTTAAGCTGAAAACAATTTATTGCTAGTAGATTTTACATTGTGGAGCTCATATTTCTAATACGTAACTGAAGTTATTCAAGGTAAGTCGTTATGAATAGTTCATAATTAGAGGATAATTAATTATTATAATTGGATAAATTAAAGAAATCTTAAATTTTTAATAACTGGCTATTGATGTCTCTTATATAATAATGAATACAAAAATAATTAATTTGCTTACTTTAAAAAATATTAATTAAAACTTAAAAAAAATTAATTAATAACGTTGCAATACTGCAACGTTATTAATTAAGTTAAGTTGCTAAAATGATTTCATGAATTTGTATATATAATAATCCAATTTATTATTCTTTTGTGAATAAAATCAATCTTATTGGTTGTAGACACGTGTCGAGTTCTTTTGGTTTTGTTTTGAAAAAAAAAACTCGATTAAATTTTACCTACAGTGTCTTTTATATAAAATATAAAGTACATATTATTGCAAAATTAATCACTTTCATGAGCTCTAGACCATCAATAAATGGGTTTACCCAAAACAATGATACGTTTATAGGTGCGCCTGCGCATTTACATAAATATATAGATCAAAATAATTATATTCAGTTGTTACCAGTCGTCATGGCGGGCAGACGTGCGCTAGTTCTGTCTATTTTCCTCATATTTTTTTCGTTAAGTCACTGTAAAGTGTTCACACGGTGCCAGTTAACTAGAGAGCTGTTGAAAAATAGTTTCCCAAAGACTTTCCTTAGCAACTGTGAGTTACTATTTTGTATGTGGATATAGTGTTAATTCCATTGTGTTGAAAATATTATAGTATTAGTATGCGTGAATGCCAAATATACATTGTTTGATATTGCTCCATTGATAAATTGTTCGTGACGGAAACATATTTTGCGTGGTTTTTTTTTATGTACCTAATATATAGTTAGTTAGGTTTATAACAGTCTCGACTGACTTAGGCTAATGTATGAAGGTACATGCTTAGATATTTGTTTTAATGTAAATTATTATTTACATGTTTTTTAATTGCGCTATTCTTAGAATGTATTTGGATATGCACGTGTTTGAAATTAGAATTTATTTTATATATGCGTTTCTACATTTTGATAAACGTAGAGTTGGACTCTTCTATTTTCTAATTAAATAGGTTGCGCCAATATGCGGACTTGTCTAAAGATAAAAACGTATTGTAATAATTTGTATACAAAGTTGGCTAACAATTATCTCGTGGCTTCATTGCTATCACACCTGTACGCGCGTATGAATAAATAATATTATTATATTCTAATTTTATTTCTTCCTGACAGAAAAAAACTAATTTACTTCATTATATTTGTCTATTTTACTGTTGGCTCAAACCAACGTAATACTTTGTTTAGAATTATTTTTTAAATATTGTGCAACTACGAATTAATGAACAATCAGTAAGTTTACAATCACATAGACACTTAGCAACTGCGTGTAACGTCCACTTATTTGTTATCGGCTTCACGTTTTTTCCGTATAATAGAATATATATATATATATATATATATATATATAATCCATTCCATGCCACTTTCGGCGGCGGCGACTTCATAATACTTCTACATAATACCATAATACTCCGTTCTTTACTTTCCGCCTGAAGTTAAAATATTGAGTACTAAGTGGCTAACTCAACGTTTCGCTTCGTCTTAGCCGAGTGTGTAAATTAAAATAGTTTAAATATAATTCCTCCGAGCAGGGATTGAACCCACTACTAATCATGACTACAGTCAAACTCTTACTCACTCTTGTTGTTTATTTCACATTTATTATATTTTTTTCAAATATTCTTATTATGATTATAGGATTTTTAGGGCTTGGCTTTTGCAATTAGGAATGGAAGATATTTTGTTTATATTTAAATTCTATTTTTAAGCAAGATTTATAGTGTATTTTGGTATATATTTATTTGGTCTTACTTTCCACTTTTAAACTTTCTTTCAAATATCACCAGTTTCAAAATTTAAGTGGTTTCCGTGGACTCCCTTTATTAAAATTTCATTATAGAAAAAAAAAACTTTCTTCCCAAAACTCGAACTGGTGATATTGTACAGAATATGGAATATGCGTGTTGCAACAAAAAACACAGTTTCTTAAAATGTTATTTGCCTGCATTGATAGGTAAGGTCAAGCCAATATTTTAGTTCTTCATTATCGAAAACAGATAAATTTCGTAGCGGAATTCTGAGCCCCTAATTTTTTGTCACACAAATGCAGACCCCTCGTCGAATCTCCCCTGGACCCGTGGGGGTCCACTTGCACCACTTGGAACACTTTAGGAACTAAGGATGTAAATTATCTGTTTGTACTCACACATGTTACGCATGAAGCGAGCAAATATAGAACTATATATATATAATTTAAAATATGATTTATCATAAACTTTTCAAATCATAATAGTTTGCGTATGTTGTACTTTTAATTTAAAGAAATGCATTGAATTACACAACTTAAACCCATATGTTTTTATCTGGCAGGAGTAACAAAAAGATGAACAAAAATAAAAAAAATTTAGAAAAGTTTTAAATATACCTTTGTTGATTCAGATGGTCTTGTAGTAGGTAAAGTATACCTGTGACTACTGTAAAGTGTTCGAAACGTCGGGTTCTAAAATGTATTTTCGAATACCAATATTATACGCTATTAATCCGCTTAAAAATAGTTTCACTTCCAAATGTGTAATAATCGTGAAAATCAAAGAACTTATTAAGTAAAGTATGTTTCTACTTTGTGCAGCTGGTCACAATCTTAATTTACTTTACTTAATCATTATCATTATAGCTTATATTTTCTTAATTAGCTCTTTTCACTAATTAAAACTATTTCTGTTTAATTTATAATATGATAAATAAGTTTGAATGTTCATTATATGTGGCCGTGTCGTTAAAAATAATAAATATTACATGTAATGAGGTCGTCTATGTACCTCATTACATAAAATATTTATTACTTTGAATGGGACCTGCTTAATTGCACACAGTGGTCCTTAGTTCAAATAGTTCACTAGGTGGAATATGTATATATATATACATATAGTGGTTAAAAGAACGAAAAAAAAAGCAAATTATATGTTTTTAAACATTTTTTAAAATGTTATTTGCAGATTCTAAATATGTATTTTTCTAAATCAAATTAGTTTAAAAACAAAAACATTGACTTGTTCTCTTGGTTCATGTGGCTAGGACATGTTCTCATGCTATAAAACTGTTGTATACACATTATTATTATTTGTTTTATTCTAGCTGTGCTCGCGAGTTAATCCGCGTGAAAATCTATAATAAAAGCTAAAAACCAATGAAAGTCTCGTCAAAATCGGTCTAGCCGTTCCAGATAATAGCCACAAAAATCAGTAAAAATGTTATTTTGGTATAGTATCGTGTATAAGCATTTAGATTGTTGTACATATGCATGCAATAAAAGCGGTTATTTTAATATTACACATAGACACTCTAATTTTATTTATTTATAAAGTCTATACTAAATAAATGTCATAAATCATATTTTTTTTATCAGAAAAGTAGTTTAATGAGTTAGTAAATTTTATTTCCAACTTTCTGCCTCTGGCTGTATACGCGATGGTTATGGGTTTGATTACCACGGAAATTATTATCATTTATCCGCTCTGGTGACAAGATAATGTGATAGTTCCACCACTTAGAACGTAATTCCTCTCTCGGATTTGGCCGTAAATTAGTGAACTGAGTGTCTTGACACTATGTTTTCTTTACATAACCACCTATGTGGAAAAATCGATTAAGATAAAAAAAATATAAATTACTCTTAATTAATAAGTTAATAACAAATTAATTTAGTTAGCAATTAATTAATAATTTATTTTCTAATATACATTATCAATATTTATTCGATCGATACTTATATTTTCACATGTTTATACATCGGAGCTAAAAATATTATAGAGCAGTGCAGTGAAAAATACAAGTGTTTCATTTGAATAAAAAAGCATATAATTTATTCGTAGAAAAATAACACTTTTTTACCTAACTGTACATTTATTTATATGTACTTAATGTCAGTTAATATTGTCAAAATGTGACAGGCGAATACAAATATTTGAGTATGTGTTTAGGAGTCGAGCCTAGTACTTATTCTTGATAAAATGTTTATATACTCGTTCTATATGTACACACATAATATGTATAATGGTAGTTGGAAATTTAAATTATAACTCAATAACTTGTCTTGTTTTCTGAATTTTATTGAAATAGGATTCGAACTCGGAACTATTGCATGCAGTTAGGTACATCGTGGTTGCGATAACAGTGATTGAGAGACAAAGCACAAACTAAAGTACTACAGGTGGCAACCTGAAATTTGAAACGTAACTTCCTTAGAAAGTGCGCTAAGTAAATAATTTTCTGTAATAACCGCAAAAACGGAATTTTGCGCTTTACAATCGAAATTACAGAAAGAACTACTAAAAGTACCCAAGGAATATTAGATTTCAAATTTCTTTACCTTTTTTTGTTGCTTGGAAGATATCGCTGTTTAGCCGACCGACTTTTGTGCCTTACATATTTGTAATTCTTTTTATGTTATTTTATTGTTATTTTTAATTGTGGTGTACAATACAGTATAAATGAATAAATGAAAGGCAGTAGAGTACCTTAAGCCTTAATATGGATCGTAAGTCCCTAGCACGGCTCCGAGCTCCTCTCTTCCCTGTATTGACCCACCCGCATGGTGAGTGAATCCAGGAAATGCTAAAGAATTTCTTTCTGTTTCTATCAAGAAAATTAAAAAGTTAAAGTTTCAGCGATAGCTAGTTAAAATATTAAACATTATATTTATTATTTACATTATTTCTAGGGGTGTGTTTAGTGGAACAAGAGAGCGACAAAAACACGGGAGCGCATGTAGTCAAGACGCCGCGGAAACAGTATTATGGATTATTCCAAGTAAGTTATGAAAAATGATAACTTTACTGATATACTGATAATATTTACATAATATATTAATAATTTAAAATAATATACTATAATAGTATAGTTTATGTAGAAATAAATATTTACTTGCAGTCGTTAAACTAACAAGATTTATTATATTTTTAATCATTTATGTTTAACGTTATGTCAATAGCTGTGACGATGGTAAAGCTGTTTTTTTCTTTAACAAGCATATAAATGAAGCCTTCGTGAGTAGCACAGAGTACGACACTGAACACGATTGGCCGTGGGTTCAATACCACTCAAAGGAATGTATATTTAAATGATCTTCATTTCTCCCTTCTGATAATAATATAAATAAATAATATAAAGCGCGTCGCACCGTTGAGTTTCGCCATTCAACTCTGAATGTATTGATTTAGGGTGGAAAGAGGAAAACAGAGTGTCTGGGCAAGTAGGTTCTCGGGTTTCACTTGTATGCAGAAATCGTCAAGCTAAAGTACACTATAAAAATCAATTCGAATGAAAGCGTAAGCGTTTGCCAAATATTTCATAAACTTATACTTAGTATAAATTAATACAAAAATTGAACGCAACTTACTGTGACTTACTTTTTAATTGATAATGATTGACTGACTGACTGGTTGTGGGCTTCAATCTCACTTCTATCATCTAGTTATAAATAATAAAACGTTGAGTTTAAGCAGAGAAAAACAGAGAACGGAGTGACTTATAACTCCTCTCTGACTTTGACTACTGCACTGAATTATGCGTACAAACATAATGTACACGTGTTTTTTTATTAAAGAAATAAAACTTCAACTGGGGTTTCTATTAATACTAAATTCGAATTTTATAATTAAAAAAAAAACCAATTATACTGTGCAAAATTTGAAATTGTGCCCGTGTTCACAGCTTTGCTATTGTAAAATTCATCGAAAATATTTTAATTTCAGATAGGAAGTGAGTGGTGTAAGGAAGGTCGTAAAGGCGGTAAATGTAACATATCGTGTGAAGGTGAGCGTCACATTTTAGATTAAAAACCTTTTTTAAAGTAAAACGATTTATTATGTACAAATAAATTGAATTGATATATTTATAATATAAAGCTTAGCGTGTATAAGTCCACTAATGTATAGAAAAGGCCAAGTCAATTATAATTATATATGGAAGCCTATAAGCACGATTGATCGTGGGTTCGAGCCCCACTTGAGGGAATGATTAAATTAATTTAATACACGGTGGTTGTAAGTACAAATTCGTCCATTGAATAATTATAAATAAGTGATTAAAAGAAAATGGTCCGGCTAATTTTCTTATGCTGGTTCTTCTCAGGTCTGAGGCATTAACTTAAGTGGGCCGGTGGTAAATTAAATTATTTGATGGTTAAAAAATGAAGCATATGTCCTTCTTATTTTGAATTAAATTATTTGTTTTTGACTTCGATGTATAAAATATTTTTGTTTTCTCCGATCTGGTTAGATTTTGCATTGTCAGGTTCTGTAATCTAAATAAGCGAAATAATTTCGTGCCAATAAATGCGTTACAGCTTCACGCTTCTTCTCGCATAGCAGGACAGTTAGAGATAAGTTAGTCTCGAGACAAGTCGTTTTTAACTTTCCGCCCGAAATCAAGATATTGGGTGTCGATTGGTGGAACTCAACGCCACACTTTGTCTTAAGTACCAGAAAGAATATGGAAATAATTTAAGTACAATTATTTCTCCGAGTGGGAATCGAACTCATAACCAATCGCGTTTACAGCCTGAGACTGTCCCACTGTGCCTTAATGGCCTCCAACTGTCACCGTTGTTCAATAATTTTAAAATTCAAAGCTGTATATAAATATTATATAGCAAGTAAATATCTATGTTACATAGTATTCAATATTAATTGTATTGCAATTAAATTATTATTCTACATAGGAAAATGTATATTTCAGCACTTCTAGATGAAGACATCAAGGACGACTGCGCTTGCGCATCACAAATATTTGAAGAAGAAGGTTTCAAATATTGGTCAAAGTGGGAGGCAAGGTGTAAAGGCCAAAGACTACCTGATATACAGAAGTACGTTTTTTGTAATAATAAAACTTATAAATATATGTTATCGGGACATCGTGTCTAAAGACTACCCGCGACGGTTGTAGTACTTTTAAAATTATTTAAATTTCACCATTCAGAGAAAATAAGAAAAGACGTTGGATTGCACGTAATAGGTGCTTTCTAGGTATATCATATAAGTTTATAACCTTTAATTAACAGCCAGCCAGATTTTTACGCACAACGATCTTATACGTATAAAATAAAGCTTCAGGATTTTTTGCCCATAGCAGGGTAGTTAGAGAGAACCTAGTGTCGAGACACTCCGTTCGTAATGAAATCTAAGCAAAGTGAAAATAAGTTATAATATAGTATTCGTTGATTTTCTCTGTTAATTTTGAGTTACTTGTTTTAAAAAATCGAGTGTACATTTAGGCACTGTACCGCTGTACCACGATGCCTTTTATTATAATTAAAATTATTTAAGAAAACGTTTAATTTATTTTAACAACAAAATGTGACAAGTGTACAAGAATTTCAACGTTTCTTGACGGGTTCGAGTCCCGTTGCATTCAAATTTAAATACATTTTCTAACATAGTTTTTTTATATCCTGTACGTAAACTTATATAACTATAAAATTTGGAACCATTACAAAAATACTATAAGTATATTCGTTACATTTCAGATGTCCAGATTGGCAATATCCTACTCGAGCTTCACCCGACAGGTTCAGAAGGACGACAAGAGAAAGAAGGTCGACTGTTAGGCTAATTACAGAACCTTATCATATTTTTTTGAAACAAAGAATAAATGAAGTTAAACCTTAAAAGTACAAGTGTTAATATTAAGTTTTTATTTAGTTAATAAATATTTTATGAATATTTATTTAGTTTTACTTTTATACGCTTCGTCTATTTAGTCATCTCCAGCAACAAGCACCACTAATGTTGTATTAAATGAAGGGAATTCTTGCCATTTATTAACAAAATCGACAATAATATTTACTATTTTAAATGGTCATAATATTTACTACTTTAGCGAAGACTTTTGAATGCTAACTGCAAAATTGCCTCAAAAGAATTCAGAACCCGATACCTGTACTAAGTTACAAAAAAGTATTAAGGTACATATTTCCGGAAAATTACCCTACAATGTTAATTGTGTAATTTAAAAATATTATATTTTAAATAGATATTTCTTCTAAAACAAAAGTACATTTTCAATTTTTTGCCTGTTTACAAACATTACGTTTTGAATGATAGAATTAAACTCTGCATTAGTGTATTCAGATCAAAGAAAAACTTATGAATTCAAATATATCCCTAAGTGAGATTTAAATATGTCTGCTTAACAGACAGCTTGGATCATATAAATATAAAATCACAATCAGCTGCGTTAATAACTACAGACCAATAACAGTACTCAGGATAATATCCAAAATTTTTGAAAAAGTGCGTAATTAAAGATTATAAAGTCTTCTTACTCAATTTCTTATCTAATTTTATTAAAATCTTATCAGAGCATCAGTATGGAGCCGTAAATCAACTGATGATGACGTACTAGAGCTTGCTACCACCATAATGTCATTAAAGCATTTGATACTGCATCCATACTTATTTTGCTTAATAAATTGGAAAATATCCGGGGCAAATCATCCGGGGCAAATCATATAAAATATTTAGAGACTACTTAGCAAGACATCGGCAGGCAAATGGTAAAGATTAATGATTGTACTAGTACAGAGGAAGAGATAACTTCTGGCATCCCATAAGGCAGCTTTATTGACCCTATCCTCTTCTTAATATATACCTACGAGCTTTGCAATTTGACGATTAGTCTCTGGTAATAGTTAGTCTGATACTTTTTCCCTAGCTGAAACTGTCTTGAATATTGTTGTAATTGCTTTCAAATAACTTGTTTACGTTCAGTTATTCTAAGACAACATATATCACCTTCTGTAAACGTACGGTACGATACGGTACGATCTGCCATTTAATTCTTTTTGAATACTATATTATTTTTGAATGTAATACAAATTGTAATCATTCGAGTAATTCAATAATATAGTAAGTCTCAATTTTTCAATTAGAACGCTCACCAAATATCAAATATTTAGGTGAGTGGCTAGATTATTCAATATCATGGAAGCATAATATTGAGTGCACAGTCTCTAGGACAAGAAAGCTAATGTTTACATTTAAATGTTTGAGAAATTCGTCTGATTTGCAAACTATTAAAATGGTGTACTACGCACTCGGCCAATGGGTGTTTTCATATTTTATAACATCTTGGGGAGGTTCCACTAAAACTTACATTTTAAAATTAGTAAGGGCACAATAAGAAGGGTAGAAAGCCATTACACATATACAATAAACCCATACATACGTTTTCCCACAGAAACTATATACTCATTATGCCAAGTGCTAAAGTCAGACAACTTTTTATATACGCGAAAATACTAAGGAAAACATTCTTTGTGGTGCAATATTTTAGATCGTAATAGCTTATCAAAACGACATGCTGATAAAATATGTGCTATTGAATACGCAATTCCGTGATGGCAAGCGGCCATTTCTACTATTTAAGTAGCTCTCTTTATAACAAAGTAAGTAAAAAAAGGCTAGGAATTCATCCTCTCAAATTCGATTGAAATTCAAATCGAAATATCTGACATCATTTAAGTCTGCTATGACGAGTGACTGAAAATATCCTTGCAAACTTCTCTTGAATAACCTAGACGATATATACACATACATATATAAACACACACACACACACACATAAACACATTCGCGCACGGGCAATCCCACTAAATTTCATATAAAAACATGAGAAACCCGTAATAGTTTTAACATTGTTTAAAGTGTCAATCACACACTTAGGAAATTGAAAGACATATTTTTAGAAAACGTACAAACCGTCCAAGAGGCTCGGAATCGAATACTGCTGCGTTAAATTTCCTTATACGTGTTCTAAAAAATATATTTAACCTGTAATATATTGTTATATATTTTGTTGTTTTTTATATGTTGTATATTTTTGTGAAGATGTAATTTTAATTATAGGAAATTTACAAAATAAAAATATTGGACATAAGACACTGTGATATAACAATTGGAGTAATAATGTGTACACTAAATAAGTGGGATTTGAAGCTGCGCTATAGTTTAGTAGTTGTCAACGTATATTTTGTTTATGTATAATTTAATTTTAATATTTTAATTTTCCTAAATCTCATACTATTGCTACTAAAGACACTAAGTCATAACGACGCACTCAAAATGTTCACGAGATATAATTAAAATCATTCACACTGTTAATCAAATGCCATAATTAGATCTACAACAGAACTTTGTTAAGTGATTCACTTCACAAAGCGATGCCTTTATTAAGCCCGTAAACTACACGCTTTTATGACTCCATTGCAAATTGTTCAAAGCATATTGAAAAATTCCTTTGAAACTTGCAATTTGATTTGAAATAATAAAGGCTTGTTATGTAAGATTTTCTTTGGATTAGTTAGTACTTTTTGATCTTCACTTAACTACACACGAATACACAATACACATACGAATACACACCCACACACACAGAGGTACCGAAGACAAAGCGTGGCGTTGAGTTCCGCCACTCAACATCAACGGAGACGGAACAAGAACGGCAACAAGAACGGAGTGTCTTGACTCGTTTACTCGCTATACGGGAGCGTTAAGCGTTTAACTGAAAAATAAGAAAGACCATTATTCTCATAAGGATAATTCTCAAAAAAATATTTTATTATTAAATTATAATTTTATAGTTCACTAGCAACCCGCTTGCAGCATCGCCTGCGTAATCTACATAACTAAACTATTTCGTATTTTCGCCCGACCGCGTTCTCACTTGAATCACAAACTTTGCTTAAATTTATAATTTAAAAGGTTGTAACTTTTTTATTTATGAACCGATTGAAATGAAATAAACACTAAATGCGAGGGAAGTTTACAATAATTCAGTAGTCAAAAGTGCAACTTTACAGTAGTGCATTTAAATCGGTTAAGCTGTATCTGAGATTAGCGTGCACTAACGCACACGGTTAATCAGACAAACAGAAAAGAATAAAAAGAATAATTATAAACCATTGTTTTGACATCAATTCTATTGATTGATAATATTATTCCATAATAATATTCTTAATAATATTCTTTTTTATATATCTTCCATGTTCAGACAGCGATTAGTTACATTTTTATTATATGTACAGAATATAGTGTATTTTTAGATGGCACAATACATCAAAACTAAAATATATGCTTATAATTTGATATCACTGTGTATAGTAAAACTGAGCCAGAGCCGCATTTGTTAATAGATTTCATTAATTAAATATAACGAGGACTTGTATTTAGTTATATGTAAACAACTATATTATGTATTTAGATATTCTATTCGTTGAATTGTCATTAAATTACTAACACTAATCTTGTATCAAATATTGATAGTAATCAATTTTTTTATTTAATTCATAGAATTAAGTAACTTTGGAGCGATCTCCGGTAAGATAAAGCCCTGTATTGATTTCCGCTATTTAACATGAATTGAAATTAGAGGGAGTTCAATGGAACTCCCTAATATAGTAATATAATAATACTAGCTAGGTCTCTGCCATGCAGGAAACAACGAGAAGCTAAAATTATGTAAATGTAAGTAATTAAGTATATTCTTTATAAATCTGTATATAGATTCATAAAATGTAAAAAAATCTCTACAGAGATGCTAACAACAAAAACAAGTTGTAATAAGCATTTAAGAATTTCGACGTAGCCGTATGTTGAACGCATGGCTTAGCGGTCAGAGCACTTGGACGGTTTCCAAGAGGCGCGGGTTCGCGGGTTCTAAAAATGTTTTAATTTTCTAAGGAGAGTTGAAACGTATAGAAAAAAGATGAAAAATAGTAACGAGTACAATTTAAATTTCCATACAAGCTGTGCGTCAAACAGGATAGATGCGTTCGGAAATCTATTTTTAAGAATGAAAAATAGCTTAGACTATGGAATATTAAATGACCTATGAGCATCAGTAAATTCCGCCTCATGACTTAACAATATATAATTTATGCATTCAATAGTTTGGCCGGTTATGTTAATATTTAGATTATTATTTAAATTTATATTTATTATCTTTCTAAGACAACTCCTCAATGTGCTATAAATATTTGAGAACAAATATGTCATTTATTTTCAACATATCTGCAACGATCAGGGAAATGACACAAGGTCCTGGGATTATTTTTTCTATTGTCCGTTGACACAGTTATAAACCAGGAGGACGTAGTCAGCTATCCCACAGAGATTTTGAATTTAGGAGGACTTCTTGAATTCCACAATTTACAATGAAAAGTAGGATCAATTACCATATTGCTTAATTTTAATTAACTTTGGTACATGTACAATGAAACAAGACGATTGTGAATAAAAAAGCTAATGTCAACGAGGCAATGCTAATCAGGGGAAATAAAAAAAAGGGATGCCTCAATCCCGCCTGTACCGATGATTCTAACGGACTTATCATATGATAAGGCGCTTAAAATCATATGATTTTAAGCGCCTACAATTTTCATTTGCGATAATGACAAAATATATTTACCCTTACCTTACCTTACTTATCATATACTATACTTTATATATTACCTTATCATATATTATTGCACATTTTTAATTTATGGTTTTCTTTTTAATTTTTATTGAGTTCTGACACATTATTTCATTCTGAGGCGGTACCAAGTTATAATATATATAATTTTCTAAATATGTCTTTTTCAATTTCCTTAGTGTGGGAATAACACTTTAAAAAATGTTAACAAAATTTGTATAATATATGAAAACAAAATTTTCCCACACTAAGGAAATTGAAAAAGACATATTTAAAAAACGTATAAAAATTTGAACGCAGCGGGATTTGAACCCGCGCCTCTTGAAAACCGTTCAAGAGGC
>JAOYRR010000613.1:0-59953 GCA_038994665.1 Podotricha telesiphe
AACAGAAAAATGTAATAAACTAGAAAAAGCTGATAAATAAAGGCTAAGACAGGCGGTTTAGTCGGAAAAAGAAAACAAATATGCGTCACATTCATATATAATGCTAGTTACAAAAACTAACTACCTGTTACCGATAGGCTTCTAAATCCACCTGCAAATTAAAATATGATTTTAATCTATACCCTGTTTTTTTTTTAAATAATGATAGAGTCCTTACCCCACAATCAGATGGTACTAATAATGCTTAGGTGAGAGAGATAGAGATAGAGCCCTTAATTAAAGAGAGTTAGTTAACTAAATATGTGAACCTCTGAATATCACCAAAATTAGTGGAATATATTAAACGTTACATTAAAATATAATTGACATTTAGATGGACATGTCCCTCCCGATATGTCGTTCATATAATGGAAAAACTGCTCTTTATTATTAATACATTTGAGCTGTGCCTAAGCTTTGAATAAATAAGGTCATAGTTTATTGTGCGTGAAAGGCATAGAGAAGCTAGTTTTTGAAACACTCGGTTTACATTTTTACTAACTTTGAATGGCATAACTCAACATCGCAATTTTTATAATCAAACCGGAAAAATTATATAATTTTTAAAATATAAATATTCCCACGAGCGGGATTCGAACTCCCAAACATTACAACACAACATTGGTATGACGCATGTATAAACACTATATATCTAAGCCACGACGGCGTACAGGTTTCTTTTAATCTATGATTATATTCATAGATTAAGATAAACATGTATGTGTATCGGATACCAATTATTAAATATACTATTAAAACAATACTTCATTGATTTTTAAAATGAAAAGAGGGCAAAACGTATACGACTATATAAACAATGCTCTCTTAATATAAAATAATACTAATATAATTTATATATATATAATAATAATTTAGTGCCAATACTCTCTTTAGTGACAATCTACCATGAAATAGTAAAAAAGCTAAATATAGTCTTCAGACACTCAAATACAAAAATTGTTAAACACGACGTACTATTGAAAGTGAAGTCGTGGATCCTGTTGATTTTAGGGTATGTCTCGGTATCACCATTGACTCCAAATTACAGTGGGGACCTCATATTGATGGATTTTCATATAGTAAGTCTAGCTCAGCTCAGTAGCCTTCGCGGTTAAAAATATAGACGACTGACGTGAAAATGGCTCGCCTCGTTCACTTTAGCTGCTAGTATAATATGATGTCCAATGTGCAATCAATTCAATTTTTGTCTTTCATAAGCGAGGTATTCGGGCAATCTATAACTTAGGTCCGAAAGAAATTAGGGCCAATAATTTAAGGAAATAAATATATTGACTGTTGCGTCTCAATATATATTTGATAATTTAAAGAAAATTTTATTAATAATTTTACCAAAATCAGTGATATACATAATATTAATACTAGAAATAGGCTTGAACTTACCACGCCTGTAACTCCATTGCATCGAACCCGTATTTCGTTCACGAGACAATGTGCACGCTTTTACAATAGGATCCCAGAAAAAGTCCGAAAATGCTCAATATGACATTTAAAAAAAATGTGAAATAACGTTTGTGTTAAAGGTACGGTAACCTAATCAACGATTTTATAAATTATATAATATGCCTTGGGAATTAAATGCTTGCTCCAGTCTGTTTCAAAGGTATCATTGTCCCTAATAAATCTGTAAGTTATTGTACTAAAAAGAAAAAGAACAGAAGTCCCGTTGAGTTTCTTGCGCCGATTTTTCTCAGGTCTGAGACATTAATTAATTAATCTAATGCTTAATTTTTTAATAATTTAATTAAAAAATTAAGTATACAACTTTATATTTAGAATAAAAATGTATGACCCTGACTTTGACTATGTCGTAAAGGGAACTACCTGTATATTATGAAGCAATTACAATTTGCCTGATATATTAGCTGTGTATTTTCGTTTCCCTCAGAGTAAGGTGTTTACGAATAAGATATTTGGTTTTCGCGATAATTTACATATTTTTACAAATTAAAACTATTTAACAGCTACCTGTGACAACGGACTACTGTAGTGTTCGAAACGTCGGGATTTCTAAAAAAATTTTAAAATGCGCATTTAATAAAATAATTTAATTTTAAAAAGTCTTTGTTTACTAATAAATAACAAGCAAGTGCCGGTAAGTTACGAGTAAAAGTTATAATTGCCTTGTCATTTCCATTTACCAACCGTTTTCATTAGAAAATAAGGCCCAAGCAATCTTCTTCTTCATCACGTCGATATAGATACTGCCATGATTATGGAATTTAAAAACTTACAACGCTGAGTATATCTTCTTAAGATTTTAAGATTACTTATCTAAGCTTCATAAAACCTTTACATTCTTCAGTCAGAGGCCGTACACAACGATGCACTTTGTCTAACAAATTGAAAAAACTATAGTTTTTTTTTCATTTTGCCGCTCTCGTATAGCAAAGGCGAGGTTGATTTTCACCTTTTCACTTACAATATATCGAAATCTGAGAGTAAATTAAAGAATAGGGAGAAATGCGGGAAAAAGTAAAGGAATATATATACATATAAATTCCATTGTTTTTGTCCGCAAAGCGGGTTAGAACCTAGTGTTAAGATATTACATTCCCCATTTTCCGCCCGAATCCGCTTAGTCTTGTCATCAGAGCTGAGAAGTGGAATTATTCAAATATAAAACTAATAATTTCCCCGAGGTGCAATCAAACGGTGTACCACAATGGCCTAAAAACATTAATATAGTTATAAAAGAATATTCAATTTTATTTTAAATCTTAAGTAAATTTCAAGCTCAGGTGTTTTGTGATATCCGAAAATCCATCCTCCTTTGCATCCGGATCGCTGAAATTTAAGAACACTTTGAAACTCAAGTCAACATTAAAGTGGATAATTGTATTATAAATGAACAAACTATTAAATTTGCTTTTAGTAACGGTTGGTTGAAAGTCTGAATTCATGAACCTCACAGATGTTTTTTGTTATTGTACTTATATAACTTAGCATTATGCCATCAGTGGTAAAAACACACGGTTAATAATATATTTTACTCACACTTTCTTTTGCCCTTAAAACATAGAAGACAGAAAAGGTAGAGTCAAGACACTCCTGGCTCAAGCAATGTCACATCTGAATTGAATATTGCATAACGTTGCTCGGTGTACTTCAACGCTGCGGTCTGTCTTAGCACAACGTCAAAATGAAAATAATTTAAATATAACCAATTACCAGAGTTGGGTTCGAACCCACAAAATCCATTGTGTTAAAAATAAGTACATACATTAATATAAATAGAATATATTTGAAAATGACTATGATATACTTAATATTTTTTTTCAGATAACTGTAGAGAGGAATTGAGAAAGAGATCTAAATCAATCTGTAAAAAAAATCTTTTATTTTTTAAGTTTAATTATAATATATTTAAAATAAATTTTCCTTACCACCCCCTTCAGCAAATGGTAAATATATGTGAAGCCTCGTCAAAATATTTTCATCCAGACGTTATTAGCTTCTTCGAATGATCATTAATTTATTTTCAGAAATACTAATATAATACCAAGTTTAAAATCAATTATTAATTGGGAATGAGTTTGAAGACCGAAAGCGCTATATTTAACTCAAATGGAGTTGAAATTATTTTTTTTTAAATATACTGTATGAAGAGATGCATTTTATGAAAATGTTGAACTTGATTTTGGTCTTCAGTTTCTGCTCCCAGCCTAGCTTCATGTTTTCAAAGAGCTCAGTGTCAAATACATGGCTTAGAAAAACGTATAAAAGTTGACGCAGCGGAGAACCTGCGCCTCTCGGTGAAAATCGTTCAACTTGGTCGAACAGTTTTCTAACAAGTATATTTCCAATTTTCACAAAAGTAACAAGAACACTAAAAATATTAAAAAAGCCTAGTGTCAATATACTCCGCTATCCACTTGCCGTCCAAATCCGAGAGGTTTTTACTATTGCTGTGTCCGATCTGATTATAGTCTTGTCATATAATGTCTTAGCAGCTACGCCATTTTAAGCTTCCCTTGTAGTATAATCTGCAGAGAACCGTAAAAGTGTCAGGACACTCCGTACTCCATTTTCTGCCCGAAATGAGACATTGCGTCTTGAGCGGCGCCTCCTATGTCTTACAAATTGAGAAATAAAATAATTTTAAGTATGAGTTCCCTCCGAGTGGAAATCAAACCCCATAATCACAAAGTTAGAGCTCCAGTTAGAGCCTTCTCGCTCTACGCTACTGTGTTTACGCTATAAATATTTTATTAAACTCCCTTGGCAAACTTATTGTGCATATTCTCAAACTTTGAAGACTTCCGCCATTAAATTAGTTTTAAATTTTAATTATGTTTCATTCGATGATTATTTCCCTCTGATATCGTAAAACTATTACACCGCTAGATGGCGTCACTCTATATTTAAACTTGAATAGCTTGACCTTTAATTTACTGTGGAAAAACTGCCATCGTTACCCATAATAAGTCAATTTAGAATTTGCAATTGACCCCGCTTGAAAATAAATAAATGTTAGAAACCTTGGCTAAATACTCATAAATACTCAACATATACAACAAATTAATATAAAAATAATCTTGAATCAAAACGATTTTGACAATAGGTAGAAAACTAAAAAAAAATATTCAAGTAAAAGTCGTACGCAAATATTAATAATATTCATATGTATATTTTTAAATAAAATTTCATTTTATTAGAAACATAAAGAACTTATTACGCTTACTTTTTGTTTTTTTTTTAATTTAAAGCGGCATTTACATTTGCGAGACAATCTTTTTTTCCAATAGATTTCGAACTCAAAGCTATCGCATTTATCCAGGCGCATGTCAACTGTTCCAATTGACATATACACACATTTATTTTCTCGCAATATGGATATGGATTACATAATTCTAAGCTAGATAAAAGTAATTACATTTAATACTTTATTTTCTAAGCATCTCAAGCAGATACGCTATTATCTTGAAGTATGAATTAAACAGCAATTGACTTACATTCGACTGTTTATATCACTTTTAAATGTTCTTTGAAGTGCCGCAGGGCTTTTAAGATCCATTAAGAAAGGAAAACGACTAAATTTCAACGAAACAAGTAGATTTTCCCGCTTCGTTACAATATAAAACTTGTATTTTGAACTGAATACAAGGCAGAGTGCTCAGTCTAAAGCTGGCTACCGTCCGCTAAGGGCGGGCGAAGTGACGCGGGTCGCGCGGGAAAATTTCGACAGAAATGCGAAAGTGACATTAACTATTTTTTTTTCTTATTTGTGGCTTGTGGATGTTGTAGTGTTGAAAAAGGTTTCTGATGTTGTGAACTCTTTTGACTAGATGAATGGTTTTTTTAATTTTGGAGTGTGTTATTTTTCATCTACTGTGATTTAAAAAGTAAGTTTTTCTCATATAGGTATCTAAATATATAATTAATATTTATGAATCACATGTATTTTTAATCTAACTAAAAATATTGAATTACATTGATTATTCGGAGAACGCCAAAACAGAAAAAGGGGGCTTTTCTAAAAAAAATAATTTTAAGATCAATATGTTTTTTTTTTTTTTGCAATAAAAAATGCTTGTTTTTTTTTTACTTATACTAGATAAGTAGATGCTTAATAATAAAGTTCTTGATATTATTCTTATTACACAATTACCTCTATGAAATAGCTGTGGAATGAAATAATGCAAAAATAAATAAAATATTTGCTTCCTTGTCCTTGGTTTTTCCCAATTTACCAAATATATACTCGTAAATGGCGCATCTATATTACTAATTTTGTTGTCATTATGAATTGCGAAATCACAAATAACATTTTTAAGACTACTTGCGATATATCGTGATTTAATCTAAGCCGAGAAAAGCTAATAATTTATTTGAAAAAATTGAAAATAATAATAAAACCTTCTAAAAGTTAGCATACTGTATAGCATTTACTAAGAGAAAATATGAAGAAATAAGTAATATTATAAAACATTCTAGTTCTTAGTAAAAACATTTTTTGTTGAATATCTAAATCTGAAAACATCGTTAAGTTTTATTGAACGTGTTTTAATTAATGTGGCTGAGTTAACTCTACCTCAAAGACGTTAGAAGTATTTCTTCAATAAAAAGCAAGGCACGCTAATATAAGCCTGGTATTTTCTTATCGTAACACCACTTCTATGACATTACTACAAATACACATTAGTATTAGTATTAGTAATTAATGAAAAAAAATATATAAATTACATTAATTTTATTTCAATAGTTTGTCGAGAAAATTCACTTATGCATTTTTCATATTAGTTTCATTTAACATACATTTGTTGGCGTAACCTAACGCCGCTTCAACCAAACCACTGAATGTAAGGGGATCTCGTGAGAGTCGTATATCAAATATCGCGTCTGTATTGAGTAATCTATATATTGTATTAAAGATGTAATTTCATTTCTCGTAGGGCATTTCCCACCCACACAAAAAAGGTTAGGTTGCGGAGCTCCGCGCCGCCTTTTATCTAAATAGGCCTGCATACTTTCTAGTACACCCATACTATACATGCATAATGTGAAAAATGGAGCTTGTTAAAATATATAAGAAAGATTACCCTTATCATTTTGTTTTTAAATTGTCATTATTTACAAATAAAGGTATTT
This sequence comes from Podotricha telesiphe, assembly GCA_038994665.1. Classification (NCBI taxonomy): domain Eukaryota; kingdom Metazoa; phylum Arthropoda; class Insecta; order Lepidoptera; family Nymphalidae; genus Podotricha; species Podotricha telesiphe. Next base: position 6,649 of record JAOYRR010000613.1, read on the forward strand.
AAATGAAATGGGACCATATGAAAGTATTTGTAATATGTATAAAGAGAATATAGTGTCATATTACTACGTACTCCGCTTTCCTCCTGAATTCCAGACATTGTTTGTAGAGTCACGGAACTTAGCACTGCGCTTTGCCTTAGCAGAGCGAGGAAATGAAAATATTTTAAATATGATTATTCCCCCTGATGGGATCGAACCCCACAACCATGGCATTTATAGAGAGACGATTTCCCACTGCGGTACCATGCCCTCAGGATGTACATAACATACTTATATTAATATATTTATTATTCAAATTATATTCTATTTTCGCTACACTTTTTATCTTTATCGTTCAATCACGATGTAACAGCTGAAGGGATTTGAATGAATTTTGGTACAAAGGAATAATGTATTCTGAATTATCATAGATTGAGGTTACTTATACAATATTGATTGAAAAAAAAACAATACGGCTTCACGCTTTTGCCCGCATGTGTAGCCAGAGAGAACCTCATGTCAAAATAATATTTTCGCCACTTTCTACCAGAAATCAATACGGAACTCAACGAAGCGAACGAAGCGAAGCGGAGAAATAAAACTATTGTAAATCATTTCCCAGATAGAGAATCGAACCCACCCACAAGGAAGCTCGTTAACAGTCAGACGCTTCTCTACTATGCAATGATGTACTAGTACATTATTGATTAAAAAAAAATCAATATATTAATATAAGGAAAAACTTTGTACCCCTTTGTACAAAAAATACGTGGTAGAAGAAGTATGAAATTTGGCACAGTTATATTTATATAAAGAAAGAATACAGTATATTATTTTTAATAATGCTTATAAAATACATACAATATATATATATATATATATGTTTACAAAGTTATTTTCGATTTTCTATATATATATTTATAAATGAAATGACGTTTGTTAGTCTCACTAAAACTCGAAACCGGCTGGGCCGACTTGGCTACTTTTGTATTTAAAATGTTTGTAGAAGTCCAAGGAAGGTTTAAAAGTCACAAAACATAAAGACCTATATACAAGCTGTGCATGTTTGTTGCGACATTTGCCGGGATATTTCTCTTCATTAGCAGTTAATTTTTATTAAATTTCCATACATTACTTAATTCTGAGGCGGTTCGCGGGGTCAGCTAGTTTATAATAAAAATGTAACTAATCGCTGTCACAGATTTATGAAAAAAAATTATTGCCATAGGAATGATTGTTAAATTTCTTAGTAATAACAGTTTGTCTGTTTATCTGTTTGTCAACCTCGACCTAAAGCGATTTAAATGTAGTTTTGACTATTATATTTTGGTAAACTTCCTTTAACATTAAGTGTGTATTTCATTTCAATCGGTTGATAAATAAAAGAGTTACAACCATTTAAATTATAAATAAAAAGCAAAACTTGTGATTGATGTAAGAACGCGGGCGAGCGAAAAAACGAGATAGTTCAGTCGTATAGTCTATTCATTCAGGCGAAGAATGCAAACAATATATTGTGGCAAATTAATATAAAATGGCAAAAATAGGAGTTAAAAAATGTATATACTTACTTATTTCCACTCGCATTTTATTTGAACCAGCAACCTTCTTAACCTTCTTATACACACATATACACACAAAGTTTTTTTTTATTTTCCACTTTAAGTTTACTGTACACCTTGCTACTGAAAACTCAATATAATTCGTGTTAGCTTACGCAGGCAAAGCCGCGAGCGGGTCGCTAGCTAGTAAATAAATACTTTTATTCCCACAACACCGTTAAATACAGTGTGGAGTTTAGTTCCTCTATCACGATTAAATAAAACTAAGAGTATTCTGTAAATAAATTGAAGTTTTTTTTCTCTCTAGCAAAGCGAGAAGTCGACGAGAACGGAACACTAAACTCTTCGATCCCGGTACGATCCCGATACTTATCATACATGCCTATCGAAGGGTATTTTTTTCTTTTTTCTTAAGTATAAACGATTTGCCACCATCCTACTTCACCTCTACGTCTCGCGCCTTTACGTTTTACCTCATATAATCATATATCATAAAAAAATATGTTTCATATCAATCATGTTATATGAATATTTTTTTACTACTAGGTAAACCAATAGTTAAAGTAAAAACTTTCTATGCTTTTGTACGAAAATTATGCGGAATCTGAATTCCGCAAGATTTTCGTACAGTATCAAGATACTGTAAACTGACATTGAGACGTTCGTGTTTAGTGGCGAAACTCAACGCCAAGCTTTGTCTTAGGTACCAGAGCGAAGAAATGAAAATATCTTAAGTATAATAATTCCTCCAAGTGAGAATCGAACTTACAACCAATTGCGTTTACAGTATCACACTGTCCAACTCCACCACTATTGAATTAAATCTTATTGGAAAGAAAACTTATATATTTATAATATAGGTTTTTCCTGACAAAGAAAACTAGACCAGAAAAATGTAGTTATTGGTGACCCAGCTCCTCAATGCCTTTCCATTTACACAGATGGACCCAAAGTAACTTGTCTTATTACTGACTGCTTGATGCAACTATTTGCTTCATTGGTATTTGAATTTGCGACCATCTTACTCAGTTAGATAGTATATATACGAAAAATATATTTCATATCAATCATGTTATATGCATATTTTTTTATTACTAGGTAAACCAATAGTTAAATTAAAAACTTTCTATCTTTATGTATGAAAATTATGGGAACGAAGTAGTATAAAAAGTTGTTATAGAATAAAAGTGCTTAAAACCAAGGTTTTTTATAACAATGCATTAAATATGTTCCGAAACTTAATATTTTATTTTGTTTAACACATTTTCCCTCATACCAACCCTGCTATGCGGGAGCATCTAGTCAACCTAGATAGAGAACCTAGTGCCAAGCCACTCCGGTTCGACTTTCTAACATTCATCGAAACATTGCGTGTTGATTGGCGGAACTTAACACCGTGCCTTGTCTTAGGTACCAGACCGAAGAAAATATTCCAAATATAATATTTATATATTCTACAAATTTTGCACGTAATTTACAACAAAATTACAAAAAAATGTACAAAAGGCGGGCTTAACACTAAGAAGCATTCTCTATCAAACAACCTTGTCATGTGGGATATAAAACCTTTTTAACCTTGTCAATATATATATATACTCGTATATACTATACACGTTACTAAGGCAACGAGTACTTTACGCGTTAAAGGGATTACTAGGTAATATTTAAATCATATAAAAGTAATCTGAGATAAAACTTATCATATCTACGTATTCTTTCTTTGTATGATAAAAATAACTCTAGTATTGTAAAAGTAAGAGATCCCTTGAGAGTATTGGCAAGCATACACGTCTCACAATTTTTTGCCTGTCTCGATATGTTTTCGCACCGTTTTTGGTAGTCTTGAAATAATGAAAAATTATTTGGGAAATATTGTATTTACTTTAACACTACATATATATATACACACACACATATATACATATATATATACATATATATATATACACATATATATATATATATATTAGGAAATATATTTCTTCCATACTCCAACCTTTTTTTTATTATTCCACGTTTAGGTTAATGTTGTTGGCACTTGTTAGCACCAGTGAGGTGAGGGAAAAGGGTACAAGGGTACTCTGGGGGTACTCTGTCCCTACAAAATGCAAGCACTAAGTGGCTGCTTGAGAGGATTTAGTTAGATGCCACTGTGGGATGGTTAGTACATAACAGATAAATACTATATTCTGTATACTATCTAACTGAGTGTTATGGTCGCAAATGCAAATACCAATGGAGCAAATAGTTTCATTACGCAGTCAGTATAAAGACAAGTTACTTTGGGTCCATGTGTGTAAATAGAAAGGCATTGAGGAGCTGGGTAACCTATGACTACATTTTTCTGGTTTAGTTTACTTTGTCAGGAAAAACCTATATTAGAAATATATAAGTTTACTTTCCATTAAGATTTCATTAATGATGAAGCCCTCGTGGGAGAGTTGGACACAATTGGTTGTAGGTTCGATTCTCACTTGGGGTAATTATTATATTTAAAATATTTTCATTTCTTCGGTCTAGTACCTAAGACAAAGCGTGACGTTGAGTTTCGCCAACTAAACACGGAATGTCTTAATTTGAAGGGGCGGGGGGGGGGGCGTTACAGTATCTTTAAACCAGCTGTTAATAAAAAAATGCTTTAATTCGAACCCATTCATTTCGCACGGGCATGTCATTTCGGTAGGACATATCAATCTGCTTCAGTATAAAGATCGTCTTACCTTAAGATCGTCTAAAGAGAATAGCTAATTAGCGAAAAGTGAAATAAATGCCTTTTGTGTCTCACACATATATATTTTACTTGTATTGTAGTCTTGTTTATTTACTCGTGATACACAATACAGATATAATAAAAAATAAAGATGATGTTGGTGAAATACGATAACGTCTGGCTGTAAGCGGGATTGGTTGTGGGTTCGATTCCCCACTCTAATTATTTTCATTAGCCCGCTCTACCAAAAGAAAGCGCGGTGTTGAGTATTGCACCTAAACACAAAATTTCTCAAATTCTGGTGCCAAATGGGAACGGAGTGTCTGGGCACTAGGTTTTCTAACTAACCTGCTATGCGGGAAAAATGTGAAGCTGGAAAAATCTGTGAACAAAAATGTCTCGTGTTTTTTAACGTAATAAGTAATGGCCTCTAGCGCTATCTCCATCGGTTACTTTTCAATCACGATTTACATAAAGCTACAAATGTATAGAATAATTTCAGGGCTTAAAATTCAAAAAAGTGTGATTTCTATATAACTATTTAGAACCAATTTGAATTTAACTTCACTAGTTAACAAGTGAATTTTTTGCAGAACTTTAAACAATTCTTTATATAGCATTTCATGCAATTATCTATATGGCATTTCCCATGTTACATTTTATAATATTTAAATAATTAATACGCTTGTATTTAATTGTACATTTTTTAAAGTTTATTCAAAATATATAATACTAGTCATTGTAGTTCTTTATCAGACTTCTAAGAAAACCCATACTAATATTATAAATACGAAAGTAACTCTGTTTGTTTGTCAGTCTATGACGTCATCATGACCAACCGATAATCCTTTTGTGATGCAATGTTGTAGAGACATACTTGAGGGTTTTGGGATAAACATACACTCCTTTTTCTCCCATTTTCCTTTCCCATTTTTTAAATGAATTTCATCGATTTTCCAGGAATTTCATCGTTTTACGAAAAGGCCACCGAAAATTCAAAACAGCCAGCAGTTTTTCAGACAATATTTTCTTATTTTGCCTGACGCATAGTTGGGTAATGTCTTTATCAGTGTATAATATATGGCTACATATGTTTTTATATCTCACCAAACTCTATCTGTGAAATGTAATTAAGCTGGAAGTTTTAAGCTCCTATCGTATCGGTTTTAGAAATAGCGTTGAATCGATCGAACGAGGATTTGCGATACTTAATGTATGCATGGAATTTGTTGGTCTATTTATAGCGCGTGCATCCACTGTCCGACCGACTCCAAAATTTACTGTACTATTATTTTGATACTCTGATATCATCCGTTATAGTATTGTTTACATCATTATCATAATTACCTGAACAAAGCATCTCATACCACTTTTACGCCAGAGAGGAGAGAATAGAAAAACATATTCTTAGAAAACGTAAGTAAAATTTTTAACGCAGCGGGATTCAAACCCACGCCTCTTGGAAACAGTCCAAGTACTCTGACCGCTAAGCCATGCGTTCTACATCCAGCTGCGTCGAAATTATTCGACGCTTATTTCAACAATCTTCAAGAGACGCGGGTTCGATTCCCGCTGCGTTAAAATTTTTATACGGTTTCAATAAAAATGTGTTTTAATTTCCCAAGTGGTGATTAACATTTTAAAAAATTAAAAAAATATGAGAATGGTCTGCCCTCTGTGAATTTATAGAGATGTAGAGCATTGTAATTTGTGTGTGTTGTAATGGTAATTTAATGGTAGCATTTTCAATAGTCAACCCAAGGTCACTGAGGCCATCGGGGCATAGTGGAGCTGCATCTAATTGTTGACGTGATTGTGGGTTCGATTTCTACTCGGAGTAATGATTATTATATTTGAATTATTTTCATTTATCCACACTTACAAGATTAATGTATACGAAAGCATGTTGGCAATTTGTTTAAGAGTATTGACAGATGTTTCATAACATTTATATCTTTTTTCTTAGTGTTCATAGAAAATAATTAACAACCACTATGTCACTATGTCTTGTTTTTCCAGCTATTTTATGAACATTGGGTATTGGCAAATCTCAACACTGCAGTTTATATTACTAGAGTCAACCATTATTTACGCGTAGACATTTTCCAACTCTGCCACAATGGTATCGAAATAGGTAATTCTCAATCATATTTCTACTTATTTATTATATACACAAGGACAGTTGTAACAAATACTCTTTTGTTTTCAGCTTAACGCTTTATTCCTGAATAGCAGGGCATTTATTATAGTTTCATGACGGTTCTCCACTTTCAGTCTGAATTCGAGACGATATAAATAGAGATGCAAAACTAAGTTCTACGTTTTGTCTTACCAAAAAAGAGTAATGGAAATAATTCAATTATTTAAATCCCCGAGTGGAGATTGAGCCTACAGTTATCGAGTTTACAATCAGACAGTCTACCACTGCGCCCCAAATTGCTTTATATTTGATTTTTTTTTCTACTCGTTTCTACATAGATAACCGAGGTTAAAGAATTAAAAGAAAGCAAAGAAGCTCTCAGATCTGACACTCCAACCCTTATCGATTCATTTGTCGAACGTGACTGAGTTATTATGAGCTTATCGAACGACGGAAATTCCGTAACATACACGTTACATGTATATATATATATATATACATGTATATGTGTGTGTGTGTCTATTAGTTATTCAGGTGGTGCTCTTAGTAATCCAGTTATTTAAGTCAATTCAAATATTAATAAAAAAATATATACGTTTTTTATTTACCTATTTATATATATATATATATATATATTTCAAGCACCAGATTCTTGCTTACACAAAGCGATTTTTATTATAAAACAAGTTATTGCTAACATTGAATGAATTCGTATTGTGAACAATACAACTCGATATTCAAAATAGAATTCAAATATTTTTTAAGTTTTTTTTTTGCATAGCAGGGTATCAGAGAGAACCTAGTGTCAAGACACTGCGTTCTCCACTTTCCATCCGAAATCGAGACATTGTTTGCCGCACCGCGCTTTGATTTAGGTACCATATCGAAGAAATTTAAATAATAAGAATAATAAAAATATATAAATGAAGTTTTAACTCACACTGAACTCTTACACACTCGTTATCTAACCGACCATGAGAGAGTCGGGGGTACATTTCTTCACATTCGCGTTATAATATTCGGACGTGCCCAAGCTTTAATGATAATAGATGAAATTTTTAAGTCAATGCCTATAAAAATTAATTGTTAAGCAGTAGCAGTATTCATTTGGGATTTATGAGTGTTTGAAATTGGTTGATCTTATCGTGATTTTCAATTTTGCCGCCATTTTTTTACAATTTTAATACTTAATAAACAAAAATATTCAATTTATAGTTTAAATGACATGAATATTTCATTATTACAGAACGTGAGGCTATCGTGGTGCAGTGGCACAGAGTTTAATTGTAAATGCGATGGTTGTAGGTTCAATGCCAACTCGGTGGAGTGTATAGATTAAAATTTTTGTCATTACTTCGCTATGGTAAGGCATTACACACTATGTACCGAATTAGAGTGGAAAGCGAAAAACGGGACGTCTCTCTGCCCCTGTTAACAATACAAGAAAAAGTATTGAGGCTAAATAAAAATAAAAACTGAAATTGAAATTTCATTATTATTAATTAAAATATGTAAGTATTTTTTTTATTTAAATTTCTTTTCGTTTTTACACAGACCTCTAGTATTTTGCAAGTGATAAAGAACACATAGATGAGTTCAAATAAACGATGCCAAAATATGTATGTATATAGTTTCTAGCGTAGCCAATTATTTAGTGAAGTAGTAGGCCACCTACGCCTTTTATTCCACTGTGTCAAGTGGCCCCGTGGGAGCCCAAAGACCGGATATCACAGAAACTTTTTCTCGTTCTCTTAAGTATAATCACTAAAAGTTGTTCGTTGAGGCCATGGTGGCGCACTGGGACAGTGCCTATAAATACGATGGTCATAGGTTTGATTTCCACTCAGGGCCTATTTTCAAAATATTTTTATTTCCTCAATCAAGTGAGACGACAACGCCAAATTCAGGAGGAAAGCGAAGATGGGTTTTTTGAATAGGTTCAGGGATAAAGCGTGAATCCTATAAAAAGTTGTTCGTAGTGTCTTTCTGTAATAAGTTTAACTTCATGTCTATAGAAATATTTACTACATTTTTAAAACTTAGTTTTTACACATTTATATCTGAACTTCAACTTCAGAAAAAGTTGTAACTTTTGGACGCGTACGTAGTTAGGCAGTTTACTGAAAAAATTGCGTGACATTTTGATTGATGCTCAAGCAACCCTCCAATAATTAAATAACGATCAACCCGTCATAAATAATATTGTACTATACTTATATATATATATATATATATATATATATATATATATATATATCCAAGATAATAATCCACATGTAACACCTTACATTGAACCTAGGACTTAGGACTTACAGCTTAGACATTTTAGATGAAAGATCTATCCATATACATGAAAGGAAGAGTCTAGCCTAAACTATAAAAAATAACAAATTGTTAGCAAAGAATGTTCAGCGTGATGTGCATTTCATGTTGACAGTTGAACAGCTGATGAAAAACAATGATAGTATAGCTTAACTATCTGAAAATAGCAAATAACAAAAGCTATTCAACGTGATAGGCATTTTCCATTGTAATACAACAATAAACCAGCTAAATTATAATAAATATGTCAATGTCCCATTAGTAAAAACTGTTCAGTCATGGAACTTTGCAGCCGCAATGGGGTGGAATCTGATTGTAAACAAGATGGTCGTAGGTTCTATTCTATTTATATTGTTTTTATATTTCTCTGCGGTAAGAAAAAGATGGGCGTTGAATTTCGGCATTCAATTCACAACGCCTCAAATTGGATATTCCCGGAAAGAAAAAAAAACCTTCAGCTGAAAAAAATATTACAATCGTCTAATATATCTGATGCAAGTTTAAGAGACAATCATTTTATCAACTTTAAAGAAATTCATTATAATTTTGGGTCAGGCTCAATGCCAACAAATAGTAAATAGAAATAATCCATACTAATATAAGAAATGCGAAAGTTACTCCGTCTCTCTATGATTCTCTATCGTCTGATGGTTGAACCGCTTAACCGATTGTGATGATTATATGAAGATTATACAGGTATACTGGAGAGTCTGGGGTAGAGGTAGAGTTTTATTCTTTCATTCTTTTTTAGTTTTTCCAGGAATTCCATTGTTATACAAAAAGGGGAAAATACTAAGCAGCTATAGTTAGCGAGCGGGTAGCTAGTTTAAAATATTTTCATTTTCTCTAAAAAATATTTTACATAATTTCCAAAATTGGACGTGTAAAATGGAGTGCCTAATCGCTTAACACTAAATTTGTTCTAAGTAGCTGCATGCGGAAGATAAGCGATAGTAAAAAAGCATTATGCCTGTTAATAATATATATAAACACTTTCAAATAAGAAATTACAAAACTTCAGGAGAGTCTATCGTGGTGCGGCATGGACAGCATCTGACTGTAAACGTGATTGGTTGTGGCTTCGATTCCCACTCGAAGGAATTATTATATTCAAATTACTTTAATTTCTTCGCTCTTTTATCTGAGTTGAGTTGTGTTGAGTTTCGCCAATCAACACTCAATGTCTCGATTTCAGGCGGAGAGAGAACGGACTGTCATTAAGACACTAGGATTCTGATTAACCTCCTATTCAAGAAATATATATTTTTTTAATTTTTTGTACCTATTCACTACGAGTAGAGCTAAAAGAAAGTAATGTAGGCGTAGCGGACAGCAAAGATTTATCGGATCTTCAAGATAAAGGATAACGCTTTAAGAATTTAATTCGCTACAATATACAAAGTAAAATATTTACAGTAATGAACCGTCTGTGATCATTAATTTAATATACACTTTTTTTAATGAATCGCGCTACTTATGTAAGTCATTAGCTTAAGCTATTCTTTTTAAAGTTATTATACAAGTACAATATGTTTGTAATGTTCTTTATTTTTTTTTATCCTTGTAGAGATAACCTAGTGTAATAATACTCTATTCTCCGCTTCAAGCGTCAATTTAAGACATTGCGTGTTGAGTGGCGTAACTTAATTAAAAACTTTGCTCACATAGAAGTTATTAAAAAAAATCATGTAAAAATAGTTCTTTTGATTATAAATAGATGTCATAAGTACAGAGGGAACTGATTATATACGAATTGTAAACTGTCACTGTTTCTGGTACACCCCAAGAACTAATTCGTCCACTATTCCACCAGTTTCCAAGTATTTTCCAAAAACGCCAATGTTTTAAATACATTGACCACCACTTTGCTTGCGTGGACTTTACAGCGCTTGTCTTAATTTCAGCATTTCTAGCTTTCGTTGTTTTGTATGAAAGTATTTTTTTTAATCCATTATAAATTTCAGATTCTCATCATCAAATCTCGTCTTAATGCATCCTGAAATTTAAATGGCTAATTTTGAGATTTTTAAGTCTAGTAAATTAGTAAAAGAAAAGAAATTGTATATACGTCCATTTGTAATATTAAAATATTAAATAACGCTTTTTACTAAGTGCATTTATATATACATATACACGGTACATACATCAAAATAACATTTTTAAATTTTTTGACTCTCTGTTTTTTCCGGCTCATCTACGGCTAACGGTTCTAATGGCTGGGGCGATTTTAACAGGAAAGAGTAATTTAGGTTCTTATTTTAGAATTCCACGCGGACGAAGTCGCAGGCACAGCAATACGATAAGGCGGCGACAGATAAGATACTCTATATCTGATTCGTAACGTAATTTTCTTACCGGTTTGTTCTTAAAGCCAACTGACTCTTATTAGTTGAATGATTTAACCTTTAATATATATCTAGTAGCGTTGTTAATTGAATGGTAATTGCCATGTTAGGTAGGTTTAGACCATCTTAATTTAGACTGTTTTATTATGCCTATTGTTCTCTTACTCGTACACTAGCAAAAAAGTATATTTCATTATTTTTAAAAAAATTTAAAGTGTTATTCGCACACTAAGGAAATTGAAAAAGACATATTTAGAAAACGTATAAAAATTTGAACGCAGCGGGATTTGAACTCGCGTCTCTTGAGAACCGTTTTCTAAATATGTTTTTTTTTATCTGTACTTAACTACCTTTGTATACGGATTCGTGCGTTTCGTAATTCGTCGGCTTTGTGTTCAGAATAGATCTCTTACAGATGTTTAAATTTTTTTTAGCAGATATAAAATTATTTAAAGCTCTACTAGCACGTTTAAAGCACCATAATGAAAAAAAACTGAACTGAACTGAAGTTTATACAATATAAAATATATTAAAATGTTTCAAAAATGTATTCTAATACTGTCACATTCAAATGTTTTATATTGTATTTCAGATTATTGAGATTGATTATTTAAATTTTATTAAATAATTTTTTATTGTATTTCACAATATATAAAGAAAAGGCTAGTTGCATTTATTATATTTGTAAAATTACTGCATATTTCATAACAAACTTATTATATATTTTTAATAAAAATGTATCGTGAATGCGAGTATCCACAAACCTTTTATATCAATGTTACTCACAAATCCTTAGCCTAAGAACTTGTTAAAAGTTAGTAATTCAATTATACCACAGTTTTACGACGATATAATATATTTATGCATTAAATATACGAAACTTTGTTACATCTTTTGAACACATTTCTATGAAACTAAGATTCTGCTAATGGTACGAAAGTTGGTGTGTTTTTTGCTTATTCATGGATATGAACTGGCTGAAAGATGAAACTTTTTTTGTATTTGAAAGAAAAATTACACAGGTAGTTTACTAATAGTTTTAACCATAGAGTAATATATATCTATGTAATGTAATTTTATATATATACATATATGTACTTATTTTTCATTTACTTTATGACATTTGTTTAAGTAAATGCGATTGGTTGTAAGTTCAATTCCCGCTCGGAGGAATTATTAAATTCAATTTTCTATATTTATTTCCCCCTCTGGTAAGACAATCGGCGTTGAACTCCGCCACTGAATACATAATGACTCGCGCATAAAGTACAGAACGGAATTTAATAATACAATACACGACATAATATACAGGACAAAGAGTGAAGTACAAAAAACTGTTTTGGATGGTTTCAAGAGGCGCGGGTTTGAATCCCGCTGCGTTCAAATTTTTATACGTTTTTATAAAAATATGTTTTTCAATTTCATAACCTAACCTAACACCTAACACCTTGCAATATAAAAAAAAAATATTGATTTTGACACTGAATTATCATAATTATGAAAACAAGATAGGACTAGCATTGTCTTCAACCTATATGCTGCGGTTTCACATACACATGTACTATAATTTACGATATTCGCTACGAATAATAAGCGTCGAGTGTTTGCTTTGAGAAATTTAATTATAGGCAGGTAATTCTTCTTGTTTAATTAAATTTCAGCTTTCTACGCTAAGTTTTGAAGTCATATTATATATATGTATGTAAATTTATGCAACTTTGAGTGAAAATTTAAACTTGATAAAATTATTTATTTATATTTATAAAATAGCTCCTGATTCACTGACTGAGTAATACATTGTAGTTAGAGTCATGACGCCTCGAATTAGGCAGAAATAATGAAATGTTTAGATACTAGGTGCTCTAATGTTTAGATATTACGATATATATATATATAAAATAAAATCTTTTCTTCAAGTGGAAATCGAATTCACAACCCTTGAGCAGTCAGATGCTGTGATGCACTGCTGCTGCATGCTTATGTAAACAAATCATCGCTGTACTATATTAATTATTAAATTAAAAGAATACTACTAGTGTCTAAAATTTGTTGATTTAATAATAATTCATATATTTGTTCAAATGAACAAACTAGGATATATTTTAACTATTTTACACGCTAGATCTAGAGATTGGTGAATTGACTTCATAAAACCTTTGGAGTTTGTATAATTTTTTTTAGTTGCAATGCAATATTGAAGCAGCATTTTTTTAAATAGATGCAATAGCAATGCAGTATTTTAGTTTATAGAAAGAAAAGGAAATTTCTTTCACTTTTCTCTATATTTCTTTCCGGAAACCAAATTATGTAATGTTCTAAAACTTATTTAAAAATAATATTAAGTATATATTACATAAACAATTCACATATTAAAAATTTGCATTAGAAATTTGATGCACAGCTACTTACTTACTTTAAATCCACGAATCTCAGTACAAAATGTCCGAAAAGCTCTTAAAGAAGCGCTCTACCCAATTAAGCCACACTTTCTTGTTCTTTATTTTACTCTTTTATTAGCTACACCTCTATGTATCAATTTTAATTTGATTCGATAACTACAATATATTCAGGACATTCTTAGGATATTTTTTTTCAGGAAATCAGTTACGGTTACACCATGATTCCATTGGCAGGAGGATTTATATCTTATTATTATTATATTATTGGGTTACCTTGTTTTTATTTCCTTTTCACGTATACCTTTCTATCTTTTATGTGGAATAAGGCAACCTAGTTATAATATGGAGAACGGAATCTTGACACTAGGTTCTCTCTCACAACCCCAATACATGAAAAAGCGTGAAATTACGTAAATTAATTCATATTTCAAAAATATGTATATATAACGTATATTATTTATTTTGTACCTAAGATAAGATCCCAATATGTTTATAAGAGTATATAAATAAAATTATAGTTTTAAACATAAAACAGAATTCATTGAACAATTTTAAGTGGTCTCAGATATTTGTAAAAGTTCTATTTAAATGCCAGCTATTTGTCTTGGCTTTGTGCTGTCTCAAAATAGCATAAAACAATGTTAAAAATATTTAATAAATAGCATTCTCTCTTGCCAAACTAATCTTTGGGTAGCAGAAATTTGTAAAAACCTCTCTATAGAGATGCTAATAAGCGTATAAGATTTACGAAGTAGGTGGATGTAGAAAGCATGGCTTAGCGGTCAGAACGCTTTGCAAGAGGCGTGGATGCGAAACTCGCTGCGTTTTAATTTATTTTTATTATACGTTTTCTAAAAATGTCCATCTTAATGTTTATACGTTTGGGCAATATTGTATCCATTTTAAAAAATGAAAGTGTTATTTTCAAAGTGTGGATATGAAAAATCTTTGAAACCGTCCTAGCGCTCTGATCGCTAAGCCATACGTTCTACGTCCGGCTACATCTAGTTATTCTTGGGAGCAACATTGTTTTGAATAAAAACTGTATCTTTTTTGGTAAATGACCAGTCCAGAACAAATAATGTATTTCTATATGCTATGTATTTGTGATTATGTATTTTGTAATCACTTTTACCTAAATTCCAGACATTGTATGTTGGATGGGAAGAATTCAAAACTTTTGCTGACTATGATAATTTTACCCCTAAGTACAGATCGAACCCACAACCAATCGCCTTTACAGTTAGACGCTGTCCCTCTAAGTAGCCTCGTACTTGCACAAAATAAGCTTATTAAAATTTTCTTTAAACAACGGCTCTCAAAACACCAAATCACGGTGATGTGAACCGAACTCTTTAGTGATTGTTACAATGTAATTAATTACACGCGTCATTCTAATTTCAAATCAGCCTCCGACGCTCTGCCTTGGAATGGTAGAGTATACAATGTAATAGGACAAAGATGTACTTCATATCTTCATAATCTATAGATATTTAGGTACAGTGAAATGCAACTTTCAGCTTGTTTGCTTTCTGTGCTAAGAGCCTATTTTAATTTTTTTTAAGTGTTATTCACACACTTAGGAAATTGAAAAACATTTTCGGAAAACGTATAAAAAATGTAACGCAGCGGGATTCAAACCCGCACCTCTTGAAAACGGTCCAAGCGCTCTGACCGCTAAGCCATGCGATTGGATGGATTGCATAATTGACTAATTAGGAAGCTTTTTTAGAGTTTTCAGCATTACTACGGTCATTCTGTTTGTTAAAATATGGCTCAATGTAAAAGTTATCTAATCCGTTAACAAAATTCTTTAGCGACCTCCTTTTGCGTTTCGCTTAAGTACTTGTTTTGATTTTACCACCCTATTCTTTTTTTTAATTATTACATAAAAAATGATCAGTCAGTATTTCTTCTCTCTTTCTTTCTATTCCCTTACTGCTTTGATTGTCTCGATCGAATACTACGTGGAAGGCCAGACCTTTTTCTGTCACAAACAGTGGAGGTTTCATTGTGCCTATTAATAGCCCGGTACAAAAACATTTAATTTGCAACACAAATACCAAAGGTATGGTGAATTAATGTAAGAAAAAGTTATATTTGTACATCTATTTTAAAAATATTCTGATTCTAATAAAATTACGCATTAGCGCGATGGAAAACGGTAAGCAAATCAAAAAATAATATATTTTATCACTCTCATTAACACATTATTTATTCATATTAAAATTGTTATTGACTAAAATATAAACCATTGACTACCGCGGTAAAACAGTACGCCACGCTGACCCACTGAGTCATCATGGCGATTGAATTATTGTATTCAAAAGCAAAAAAACACATACTTATTGACTTCAGGTTACATTTTATTTATGAGTTGTGACCGATGAAGGCCATAAGCAAGCGAAGTATAACAATTTTAAGAATCCTATCTTATAATATAAATTTAATTGC
The DNA here is from genome assembly GCA_038994665.1 of Podotricha telesiphe. Classification (NCBI taxonomy): domain Eukaryota; kingdom Metazoa; phylum Arthropoda; class Insecta; order Lepidoptera; family Nymphalidae; genus Podotricha; species Podotricha telesiphe. Next base: position 22,560 of record JAOYRR010000613.1, read on the forward strand.
TACACAAAATGTCGTTATCGCAATAACAAGTAATAAATCTTGGGTTACAACTAAAAGCGTTTTATCGAAGAGGCTCAATTTCGTAAGGCGTTGTTCCTTGGCTCTATATATTATAACAATTATGATTATGGCTTTGCTTGTATCCAGTGATACTTTAAATTTTAAATATTTGAGTTTCTTTTTTTAAGATTAGATATCATTTTTCATAAATATTTAAGCTCTAGATTTTAGTTTTATACGATATTTTTTAACAGCGAAATGAATAGAAGCTTTACATATTTTTTTGTTCATTTGCAATGAAAATATTTTTTCAGCTTCATGCTTCTTTTTAATATATTTTTTTTATTTTTATACGTTTACTAAATATGTTTATCAATCATATCAATATCCTAAGTGTGTGATTAGCACTTTTTAAAAATGTTCAAAATATTTAATAAATAGCTTTCTCTCTGGCCAAACGATTGATCGTAGAATAACCTTTGGGTAGCAGAAATTTGTAAAAATCTCTCTACAGAGATGCTAATAACCAAAATAAGTTGTAATAAGCGTTTAATAATTTCGACGCAGCTGGATGTAGAACGCACGGCCTAGCGGTCATAGTGCTTGGACGGTTTCCAAGAGGTGCAGGTTCGAATCCCGCTGCGTTAAAATGTCTATACGTTATCTTAATATGTTTTTCACGCTTCTTACTGCATAGCACGGTAGAACAAACAGAACTTAGTGTCGAGACACTCCGTTTTCCAGTTTCTGCCGGAAATCGAGACTTTGCGTGTCAAGTGGAAGAAATAAACGCCGCGCTTTGTCTTAAGTACCAAAGCGGAGAATGAAATCAATGAATCGATCTATAAATAATAACACGAAGAAAAAACTTTCGACCCCTTTTACTACAATGGTGAACGGAGAAATACGAGATTTGACACAATTAATAAGTCCATATGGAGAATAAGTACGCAAATAATTTTCGTTTCAATAAAATTACTATATATATTTAAATAAATTAAATAAATATTACACATACTTTTAACGGCCTTATTAATCACTGTGAGTTATTATTATAAATATATTTATTTAAATATTGTATTGTCTTAAGAAAATATGTTAAAATACCAACTGTGATAGGTTTAAAAACCGGTATGCACCTAGCATTAGCGCTCTTAGCAATTTCAAGTATAATAAGAGAGGGAATACGATATACCTATTACTTAATGCGAATACATAACTAATGTAACTTAGTTTATTTTTCAGCTTTATCCCGCAAAGCTGGATAGGCAGAGATTAACTAGTGCTATGACACTCCATTCTCCGCTTTCTACCCGAATTTGAGGTATTGCGTGTTGTAAAGCGAAACGCCGCACTTGTTTTACGAGAGCATAGAAACTTAAATTTATTAATTCCTCCGTGTGGGGATCGAACCCACAACTATCGAGTTTACAGCCAGACGCTGTCAGAATGCGTCACGAGATACCCAATTAAATTTATTTTCAATTTTAACTGTTAATTTAAAAAAGTATTTCGTAAATCAAATGTAAGTAAAATATACACTTCTGAAGAAAACAAACGTAAAATATAAAGGAAGAAAGCTGTCATTTTCAGGAACCGACTTTTCTATTAATGTTCTAGGGAAAGCCAGGACAAAAATGTGGAAAGATATTTTTTAACATTAAGTCCTCTTTGAATATCAAAATAAGCCAAAAAAAAATGGCTACATTTTTTTATGTTTCAATACTTGTAATGTGAATAATAACCACTTTATAGCATAAGACATTACAATTTAGACTAAATAACATAAATACACTTAAATTATATGTACAATGGCGGCTTTGTTACTAGAAGTTACTCCAGGCTATAAACTAAACTAAGTATTTTAACTAAGTATTTACCACAGGAGACCACAGAGAGTTTCATAAATCATTAGACTTACTTAAATATAAAAAAATTACGGAAACAGACAAATATACTTACATAGAATAATAAATACATACATACATACATTAATATATATATACAAAATATGTATTGAGAGTCGGATTATATGCATTGTTTAATATAGTGCTCTTTAAGACTTCGTTTTAATATCGCAAGCGACTGGAACTGTATTATTATAAGTGGCAGTGCATTCCCAATACTATTCGATATCAACAATAATCGAATAGCAAAAAGATTATTCTTTCAGAAAATGATAAAAAGAAGTTTAGTACCAGAATTACGATCGACATAAAAATATTTACTTTTATATTCTTGTTGGCAAGAAGCTGAACAAAAAATTGATAATAGTGAGGTGTACAAAGGGTTGATTCGATTTCGGTACGTCAAAAAATATTCAGAATTCATTTGTTCTAAGTCTAGACAAAAGTGAACTGAAAATGATAACTTGTTTTGGTTCCACGGCGCGGCTTTTGCTTTTGCCTTTGGCTTCTGCGCAGTCAGCCAGACTACACACAGTGACAGCCAATTGCCAAGGCACTCCGTTCTCCACTTTCCGCTCGAAGGCACCTTGCGAGTTGAGTTGAGTTTATTTTACTAGAACGGGGAAATGGAGTATGAAATGAAACGGAATTATGATATAAATATTTTCATAAAATTGAAAGTGTTATTGACACGTGTTTGAAGACAAGTTATTTTCTTAGACAAATATTTATGTACAATTGTTAATATTTCTTGCAAGAAATAAAAGGCATGTTTTATTTATTTATATAAAAACATGGAGCCGTGTTGAAAATTCAAAATTTATGAACCGAACATTTAACACTGCGTAAGATAAAATTTCCTGCCTTTTCACGAACAATTTCGCTCGCATATTTCCACCGTCAACTAGCATTAACACAAAACAACATCACAAATAAAACTAAGCACTGTAAAAGTTTAAAAAATATATAATATGAAGCACCACGAGGTTGATGAACTCACATATCTTGATTTCAAACAATGATTTACGACAATGCGGTCTCGACCGTGTAATATTTGTATCTATTGTACATTTTTGTTTCACGTGTAAATCTATTTATATGAAAAATCAGGTGTTCTTTTTGTATAATGAAATATAGCAGTCAAGCCATATATATTGTCTACAGTTGAATGGCTACAAACATAACTGTCGTCGGTGTGTTATTTCACAGAATAGGTATAATATAAAAATAAAGTAATAGTAAGTATAAAAATTTTAACGTAGCGGAATTTGAACCCGCGGCTCTTATAAACTGATCACTAAAGCCATCCGTTCTACATCCGGCTGAGTCCAAATTCTTATACGTTTATTACAACTTATTTTTGTTGTTGTCATCTCTGTACAGAGATTTTACAAATTTCTGGGTAGCAGACAGACTATTCTACGAACAAGTGTGTAACAAAATATTTTTCTATTTCCTAAGTGTGCGAATAACACTTTAAAATGTTAAAATAGTAAGGAATGTTCTTTGATCATTAATCATAATTCATTTCGAAGTAATATCTCGGTGAAACTTAGGTTTTACTTATATATGGAGGAGTAAGCGCTACACTGTAACCGTTTATTAGATTAAGTTAGAAATAATTCAGACTTTTACCATTAAATTGGTAAATCTTAAGAATTACTACTACGAGATTTAACAGTAGCATATACATAAATGTATAAAAAATATCAAATTAAAAGTTATATTAAAGTGACGTTTGAAATGAAACCATTAGTACATTTCGGAACCGAATGAAGTGCTTTATAAAGTCAACGCGTAAGTTATTGAAAACTTTAACGTAAAGTAAGTTTGCAGTGTTTGTAGGTTTCTCGTATACTAACATGCAAAAAAAAGTTTTTTTTTTATTTTATATATAAGCTGTTACTTGCAGTAGAAGATTATTTGAATCAAACGTAATGAAGCTTAGATTTAAAATGTTTTAATGGTTTATTTTAATATTATTTATAACTAGTAAATATTAAAATAGTATTCAGTAACTACCTAACTTGTTTCAATATTTTTAAGTGTATTTCTCTCAATTTTTAAAAAAATGTGTAAAAAATAAATGTAGCGTATTTTGAAACCGCACGTCTTGGACCACTAAGCCACAATGATATTTTCAAACAACAGTTCATTGTTTTTCAGCACTTTTAACAAATGGCTTAAAGGTCACGGCTAACAGAGAAAACGTATAAAAATTTTAACGCAGCTGGATTTGAACCCGCGCCTTTTGAAAACCGTTCAAACGCTCTGACTGCTAATACACTCTACGAATAAATAATATTTCAAGTCAACTTTAACTGTTAGACCAATCTATTTGCTTTAGTTATGCTAACAGCATTATTCTATTACAATAGAAGTCAGTCATTACATCTTTGTATTCTCATTTAACAATAAGAGGCGTTTAACTGTGATTTAGTCCATCTATTGTGTTTATATAGTAACTAGCTGTGCGACTTCGTCCGTGTAGAATTCCAAAATAAAAGCATCCTAAGTTACTAGTTATTTTGGTATATGTACTGTGTATACATACATACGCATTTAGTAAAATTGGTTATTTTTATATTACAAACAGACACTTCAATTTTATTTATTTGTATAGATTATAAGCCTGTCAGTGTTAAAGGCAATAATAAATAAGCTATGAATATTATTAAAGATATATTTAAACAAATGTTAAAATATAATAGTAAATTATATTAGTAATTTTAGTAAAGTTATGAACTTAAGTTAGTAAGTTAAAATTTAATTAAACTGACTCAAGTCGATTGGATGTGGGGTGAAATCTCATTCTGTATGAATATATATAAAATCCGGTGTCGTTAAACAAAATATAATAATGAGTTAAGCTCCGATCAACAAGACAGAGCTCGTATTTAGAAAACGTATAAAAATTTGAACGCAGCGGGAATTGAACCCGCGTCTCTTGAAAAACCGTTCACGGACCTGTTGAAAAACCGAAAAACTTGAACGGTTTTTCAAGAGGCGCAGGTTCAAATCCCGCTACGTTCAAATTTTTATACGTTTTCTAAATATGTCTTTTTCTATTTCCTTAGTGTGGGAATAACACTTTAAAAAAAGTGATAACAAAAGACACAGCTCGTCATTGAGAAATGGTCTTGACACTTCGTTCTCACCGACTACCCGGCTATGTGCTATTACTAGGATATATGTACATGGAAATCCATGCATATTTATATAACATTTTTTTAACATTTTTTAAAGTGTTATTCACACACTAAGGAAATTAAAAAAGACATATTTAGAAAACGTATAAAAATTTGAATACAATCCCAATACCCTCATACATCCTCACGCACATATATGTACAGATACAAAGGACTAATACTATTATTTACTATTTGCTTTGCAGCTTCAAACCTTGGATTTGGTCCAGGAAGCTTCAATCACAAGCTCTTTGGATTTGGTTAGCAGTTTAAATACTGTTTGCTTTGAAAGTTCGACGTTTCTTTTTATTTGAAAGTTTATTAAGTAAACATTTTGTCTTTTATTAATTTAAGGTTGTTTGTATTCAATAAGATTAGCGAAGAAGAAATTATAGGCAAAAATATATTTATTATCACACTTTATGTTACATATGACAAGTGGGCAAGCACTCACTGTTCTAATATTAAACAGTAAATATAATAATTATAATGCCCAGTTGAACTCCGTTTGAATGAGATTATTGATTTAAACTTTGTCCATACTATACGATTTTCATAAAGAACATTAATTCGACAACCAATTTCAACTCCTGATATATGAAGCAAATTTCATATTTAAATTTTTCACCCCAAACACATTTCATAATAAAATTTTTGATTTAAAAATGAAAAAAATTAAAACTTGAAATATAAATTGTCAAATTTATAACGTTTTTAATATTTTTAGAAAGTTATTCACAAACTTACGATATAAAAACATTTTTAGTAAACGTATAAAAGTTACGACGTAGCTGGATATAGAATGCATGGCTTAGCGGTCAAAGCGCTTCGACAATTTTCAAGATTCGCGGGTTTGAGTCCCAGAGTTCTAAAAATGTATTTTATAAGTTCGAACATTTCTATAGAAACCAGTGGGTATTTTATATTTCTTATACATAATATTAATTCAATTCAATGCTGCCTCAACTTTATTAAATACAATAAGCGGTCCTTACCACGAGTATAATAAATACATACTAAGCTCAATAAGAATAGAAGGAAAAGATTAAGAAAATTTTATTTGAGCTCTACACATACGTGCCTGGAATAAGAAATAGACTTTATTATTATAAATGACCCATACACAGAAAATTTCCAAACAAGGGTCGTTGTTAGTCTAATAAATATATTGAAATAAATTGTACATAATATGTAGATTTTAACCGAATTATTTATTTACGTGGAAAGGGTAAGGTCTTTGAAATTTTTCACACAGTATTTTGTTTTTTAATTTGCCTTTTTTATAATCGTTCTTGGCTTCATGATTTTTGCCGCATAGCAGCCACAGAGAACCTAGTGTTAAGACACTCCGTGCGCGCGTGAGCATGTGATGGACCTCAGCACCGCCCGTTGTCTTTTACATCAAGCAGTTAGGTTTTAGGGTTACATTCAAATACCACGGTAACCAGATATTTGCTTTATTTAAATAATTATAAAAGTGAGTCAATTTATACAATATTATGTAATATTATACATCAAGTACCATCTCTTTTAACATTTTTGAAGTGTTATTCACACACTTAGGAAATTAAAAAACATATTTAGAAAACGTATAAATTATTATTACGTATTCGAACCTGCGCCTCTTGGAAACCGCCCAAGACTTCTTCTTCTGACGCCTTCCAACAGCCACGGGCAATCCAGCTGTGTTCAAATTTGATACGTTTTGCTAAAAATGTTTTTCAGTTACCATGTACTTTTTAGCTGTCCCTGAAAGCTCGAAAATTCCTAATTATATCAGTGTTGCTTTATTATTTAAAAAATTGATCTTTGCGGCTTAAGAATCTGATCGCTTATTAAAATTATTGACCCAACGTATCTAAATATAATAACGTAAAGTCATATTACAGTAAACTTGATAGCTTTCATATATGACTTTATATATATATTAGGTAACATCAAACTCAGATTCATAAGTTCTAATGTAAAGAACTACGAAGTATAACGCTTTTTACAGACAGTGCTTAAAATATTAGCAGCTTTCTTTTATTCATCTAGCTACTTTTAATACTCAGCCAGCAATTATTCGATCTCTGCAGTAGTGACACTCGCGTTGTAGACTGATATACTCGTACAGTATCTCGATTTCCTCACATAATTATACAGACTAGAATTTATTGCAGCCCAGACTGGGTATTAAATATCAAGGGGTCAAGTCATGCATGGCATTAAACGTCATCAAGTCAAGCACTACTGGAAGAGGACCAGTATCTATCAAATTCTTTAATTTAAATTATTTTGAGAGTCACCACACCTGTCATAAAATTCACAGTTCACGAATCAATATATTTTACTGCTTTATTGAACTTTATCACCCCATCATGTTTGACTGCCATAAATATCGTAAACCTACAGTATTTTAGGTTTAGGAGTGTATTAAGAAATAAATAGGGCCAGAAAAAGATCTCTGTACAACTCTATTCAACATGTATGTATATGTGATGCTTCATAGCTTGTTAAGAACTCTTGTATAAAATTGATATAAAATTTTATTTTCATATTATATATCGGACATTTCAGCTATTTTGTTGTTTTTTATTTGAATTTTATTGTATTTGTGAAGTCTGATTTATTTAATATAGTTCTTTATTTAATATGGGTAGGGTACTAGTTTGGTACTAGCAACTATTATTATTTGTATGAAGCCATCGTAGTGTATTGGAATATTGTCTGTAAGCGTAATGGTTATAGACCCACTCAGAGAGCTATATAGTTATTAATTAATTTTTGTATTAGGTAATTTGATACAAATATAATTATTTATGAAACTGTACGTTTCCCTTAAATAATATATAAATAGTAGTCCCATTTAGCACGACGAAAACTCTCGCGTTACTGTACACAATCTCTTGAAAATTGGACGAAAAAAGTGGAGAATGGGTGAAGAAATAGAAATCAACTTAGTGTCGTAAGACACTTGGGGTTGGATTTCTATTTACCCAACATTACGAATAGAAAAGTATAAGTTTAGCACTAACAAAATGAACAATCTTTGAAGCTTGCCACATCCAAGGAAGGCAGCAGGCGCGCAAATTACCCACTCCCGGCACGGGGAGGTAGTGACGAAAAATAACGATACGGGACTCTTTCGAGGCCTCGTAATCGGAATGAGTACACTTTAAATATTTTAACGAGGAACAATTGGAGGGCAAGTCTGGTGCCAGCAGCCGCGGTAATTCCAGCTCCAATAGCGTATACTAAAATTGTTGCGGTTAAAAAGCTCGTAGTTGCATTTGTGCGCCGCGCTGTCGGTGCACCGCGTCCGCGGTGATACTGACAGTTGCTAGTCTTTATAACGAAAGCTAAAACTAGCTTATTAATAGATCTTTTACATTTCATTTTCATTGTAAATATTCAATAAAGTAATTTAATTAAAGAAAAGGAATTTAATGTGTATTTAATTACTCATTATATTCGATTGTACATATCGATATTAGGTTTATCGATTATATTGTGTAGAAGCGATATATCGAGATCATATATTATTTCCTTACTTGAGTTATATCGAGTTGGTTAATTCAACTCGATACAACTCGAGATTAGAGTACTTTCGCTTCACTAACGATGGTTTATATATCTGTCAATTTTTTAAATAATATATTAGTTAGTAGGACTTAATATTAAATTGAAATGAAAACAATGTACTTAAGTAACTGAATACTAAGTATTTTACGTGAATATGTAAAAAACATCAGTTAAAAATGACAGTTTCATCTTATATGTAGTGTTAATTATTTATTTAATAATTTCTTTTAATCATTATTATTTATTATATAAATATATTAAATAACAGCCATAATAATGAAGACAAAACATAATATGAGTCAAAGTATCTGCAGAATATGCTTAAGTCAAGATTTACTTTTATTTTCTTTATACAATTCTCCATTGAGAGCAGTTTTTGAGAAATTAACCGATATTGAAGTAAGTTTATATTTTAATTGTATTAAACTTTACATAATATTTTTTAGAATCTATAATTTAAGTGTTACCTATAAAATTCTGTCAATTAGAATTATAATAATATATTCTTTAAGTTGCGTAACTTTACGCTGCACTTCGTCTTAGCAAAGTTAGTAATTGAAAATAATTTAAATGTTTCCCCTGAGTGTGAAACCCACAATTATCTCGGCAAAAAGGCAATACGAGTTAAATTATTGAAATTAACAATACATTAACTTTATGAAAGACAAGACAAGACAAGACAAGACAAGACAAGACAAGACAAGACAAGACAAGACAGACAGACAGACAGACAGACAGACAGACAGAGAAAATTTCAATTTTTTATACGTTTTCTAAATATGTCTTTTTCAATTTCCTAAGTGTGCGATTAACATTTTAAAACAAAACTTTATAAATTTAACGGGGTTCTAGTCATATTAATTTGAAACATTCATTTACACTTGCAGCCATAAAAGTGTACGTCAAACATATTTCTTTTTATTTTACTTGACATGACACTCCGTTCTCCACTTTCCGCCCGAATTTGAAATATTAATGTGTTGAGTGACGGGACCTTGCGCTTTGTCTTGCCAGAGCACGTAAACGAAATAATTTTAATATAGTATTCACCACAAGTGGAAATCAAACCTTAAACTAGAAGTCAGATGCCTTATGACGAAATTCCACTGCGCCACTTTAGCCGCGCTAATATATTTATTGTTAAACATTATTGGTCTATTCAATTCTATTCTTTGTTCATGGCAGTAGATATTATTCCTGAATCACTTATTGAACTAGCGATTTTGAACCAAGTATTATTGAATAAGCTCAGTAAAGACCATTTTGAATTGCCAGTACAAATAGTGGGCTTCCTGCTAAGAATATTAAGCCAAATAGATTCAAAAGTCTAGTTATGACTCAAAAGTTACTTATTTTTGATAGGTGTGTATAAGTTTGAGTAGTTTATCTAGTGTATATTTCCTAATATAAATGCCATTGCGAAGAGTAATTCTCTAGTCAAATTGTTATATTCCATGTGATGCTAGGTTCTCTCTGACTACCCTGCTATATGGAAAAGGCGTGAAGCTTGAAGAAAATATGTAAAAGTGGGCTCTTTTATTTCAGTTACTTTTTTATATTATTTAATATATTAATTTAAAAAGTTTTAGTAGGTTATTTTGAAAATAACTGTATAAAGAATAAAAGAAGGTTTTCATGGGACTTATAAATTTGACTAAATCCTTAATATTTATTAACTTCTCGTTTTTTACTAAAATCTAGAGTTGAGACACTTTGTTCTGTATGTAAGAGGTTAAATACGCATTTCATCTTATATAACATTAAAAAGAAGAAATACATAACTAGCTTCAAATATATATTTTGTATACCTGTATATTATCCAAATGGATACGATATATAAATATTTTAAATTCAGATAAAGCAGATCGATTCGTCATAAAATACCCCCTCTACTACCGAAGTTTCTATTCAATAAATGCCAAAAAATATATACAAATAGAACAAGATATATTTAGAAAACGTATAAAAATTTTAACGCAGCGGGATTTGAACCCGCACCTAACCGCTAAGCCATGCGTTCTACATCCAGCTACGTTGAAATTCTCATACGCATATTACAACTTATAATTGTTGTTAACATCTCTGTAGAGAGATTCTTCAATTTCCTAAGTGTGCGAATAACACTTTAAAAAATGTTTAAAGAAAAATATATCCTTTTCTCAGTAGTTTCGATACTTTTGTAAGTGTATTTTATGTTTCCCTTGATTTATTGCATTAATTCTTCATTTCAAAACAACGCAACTAGTTCTGTTATTAATTCAAAACTTTCAACTGCCGACCGTAAATTTGTCACGTCGCAATAAACATGTCACGGGTGTCAAATGTGAAAGTAGTGATCGGGGCATTTGTCGATACCAGAAAATAAAAAAAAAACATTACTCTTTGGTTGAAAGGATTGACACTTAAATGTATGTGTAAACGAACCTAATAGTCATTTACTACTAATCTATTAGATTCATCTGTTTAAAAAAATTTGGCTAAAGACTATTTTGAGCTACTTTTTGCCGTTTGACTTGCTTGAAAATTTGCACACGTATTTAAATTCCGATCTGATCCGATCCGATTTTCGTAGCGACTAGGCCAATAGGAAAATAATTTTGACCACCCTTCTTTTATTTTATATTTACATACGCTTTTATGAAGGAAGTTTGAGGTTCAATCAAGGCTAGATATAATACCTGTCACCTTGAACTCTCCAGTCATTTCAGAGAAAGGTCTCTAACATATAAAGATGTGTGGTGGAGCGTCATTATGCAGTGCTTAATCAGGAAATTAAAATAACATTTAGGTTTAGGTTTCATTAAAGAATCTTAGAATCTCTAAAAGAATACACATAGTGAATGTGTATTCTTTACACATGAATAGACATAGAACGAATACACATAGAACAAATACACATAGTGAATGTGTTTTCTTTACACATCTCCATACATGAGAACATTAACAATAAAACATGGCAAATCAATTTAGCCGCCTTACAAGTACTCAGTTAACGGAACAGAATATTGTACTTAATATAGTTGTATATTTTAAGCACCTTAATTGTTGGTTCACAAGCGGGTATTCTCTAAAATGTACTTTGAGAGCTGATACCTGAATCCTTTAACTGAGCTTATACTCCTTATAAAAGTGGGTAGGCCGTTAAAAAGTCGTGCACCATCAAATGTAATATTCCTCCTCGCGCATTTGGTTCTTACCTTTGGGAAAACCAATAAGCTTGGTCTACGGGTACTACATGTACTGTCTTGTTTATCAAATGTCAAATTAGATTGTATCGATTTACTAATATTTTTTTTTTTAAAAAAAAAAATCTATATTTCATCTTGTTCTTTCTCGTCTTGTAGGGTTACAAAAGTTTTTAAGATAATGATAGTGTGGTAATAACACTTGTTATATTATATTGTACTATATATTAACCGCTTTACTACAAATTGCTTAATCTAGCAAGCTTTTTAAAAAAGTTTTATACACACAATTAGGATATTGAAAAACATATATTTAGAAAACGTATAAAAATTTGAACGCAGCGGGATTTGAACCCGCGCCTCTTGATAACCGTTCAAGTTCAAGCGTTGGCGTTCAACCGTTTAAGAAAGTTTTCGGGAGGAGCGGGTTCAAATCCCGCTATGTTCAATTATTTATACGTTTTCTAAATATATTTCTTGCTTGCTTGTTAGTCCTTTAAATTTCTTGTCTTCCTTAAACATACAATGTTTTAAAAATTGATTTCGACTTCATCAGTTTCAATCCCATGCCAAAGTAATATTGACGTTTTCAGTAAATAATATCCAAAAAATACGAACACTTTCTTCGTGAAATTGTAGCTTTTCCAAATTTGCATAACAGGTAAAATGTGTTCAGTCCTCCAGGGTGACGAGACAATATTTTTTCTTCATCCCACTATTTCGCCTAATAAAGTATTCATATTACAGGCGCTTTGAGTAGCGCAAATAAAAGAGGCAATCCTGTAGAAAATGGCCACAAACTTAATTATATTGCTTTTAGAATATCAACATTCTAAGTTACATTTGTGTATGTGTGGGTATTATATAATAAAGTTTGTTAACGCAACGGGATTCGAACACGCGTCTCTTGGAAATTGTCCGAGCGCTCTGACCGCTAAGCCATGCGGTCTACATCCGGATACAATAAAAAAGTTTGTTTAATTTCGTTTAGAAAACTGCTTTTTGGTGCGTACTGCTAAAAACGCCTTTTTTACATGAGGTGTATGTCTGTGATTTTTTAACGAGTTAAATATAATGGATTCCTCAAAAAATCTACGGGGATAAATTAAATTTCACGGTTTCTAGTCCGTTCCCGCAGGAAGTTGCGGGCTACAGCTAGTTAGTTATAATACTGTCCCATAAGAATAGAATGTACATCGATTTGATTTGATTGATATAATATAAAGCATAAAGAGAGAACATTGTGAGCTTTACTTATTTTATTTATATATATACTTTATTGCATACAATTTACAATAAAATAAAAATAATGCACAAAAGGCGAGCTTACCGCTTAGAAGCACTCTCTACCAGATAACCTTGTCATATGGGATATAAAAATGTAAGTGCAATGCAAAGGCCAAACCTTCCGTTCTCTCTATGTAGTCCACATAATGCGCTCAAATGTAAAGTTGGGCGCACTTATCCGAAAGATATGTCGTGGTATCGATTCCCAGTCGGAAAATAATCCCACGAGTGGGGAAAAAACCACAACAATCGCATCTACTGTTTTGCTGTTTCATTGCACCAATGTTCTCAAGTAAAGCATAGTTATATTATACCAGGTTAGGTTTATATAAGAAAGTAATAAGGTCTCCTGAATTGGAATCGAACCTCCAGCCATTACATATACACATTTCTACAACAAAATTATATGTACTCGTATGTAAACAACAGATATATATTTATCTAAATTTTAAATGGAAAAGCTGCCTATTAACAACGGCAATCACAATCTAGAATTAATTGGTTAATTGAGGCAGCCAGCAAAGACAAAAGTGCCTTTAGTCTGAACAAAGTAGTCACGCGGAGCTTTGCTTTGTCACGTTCTTTGAGATCTACTTTAAAGCTCGACTAAAGTTAAAGCTAGGCTAGTATTAGAAATAAAACGATTAAATTGTCTGATTCGAAAAATCTTACTAGTATATTATGAAATATTTTTTTATGAGCCTGAAATATTTTTTTATTAGTCTGAGTTCGTTTTGAACATTTTCAACACATGGCGTAGCGGCCATAGCTTTGGACGGTTTCCAAAAGGCGCCGGTTCCAATCCCGATGCGTATCAATTTTTATACGTTTTCTAAAAATATGAGTCTATACGCGTTAATTTTTTATATAGTAGACTAAGGTATATTTATTCTATTTTGATGAAAAAAAGATATTTAGTTTATATTGCATTTTTTTTTTTATTTTTGTGAATTGCAATATTCACATTAGAAATATATTATATAATTTTCATTAATTTATAAAGAGGCCGTTGTGGCGCAGTGGGACAAACTCTGACTTTAAACGCAGTTGGTTGTAGGTTAGATTGTCATTCAAGGGAATGATTACATTTAAATTATTTTCATATATCTGGTCTGGTAAATCATAGGTCTGCGTTGAGTCCCGCCACTCAATACGCAATGTTTCGATTTCAGGCGGAAAGTAGAGTAAGGAGTGTCTCGACACTAGGTTTTCTCTGACTACCCCAACATACAGGAGTGGAGGTCGATTATGTTAATTATAATATTATCATAAAGACGCTAACAGCAAGAATAATGTATAATAAGCGTACAAGAATTTCGACGTAGCTGAATGTAGAACGCATGGCTTAGCGGTCAGAGCCCTTGGACGGATTTCAAGAGGCGGGGGTTTAAATCCCGCTGCGTTAAGTTTTTTTTTAATAATAATATCAGTTAGCAAAGCGCGACCGCCGTTCACGCAACTTCTTTAAATATCAAAATGCCAAGATAAAGGTAAAGTGGAAAATGGAAATTGATTGGATTATAATTCTATATGAAATTTCAAACATCCCTTAACTTTACAAGGCAAGATACATCCTTAAAACTTTCACTCAATAAAATTTGAAATCGTAACGTCAATTATATATAACTTAAAAGCGTACCTTAGCGATTTAAGTTCCAACCAAAAGTTTTAACGAGAACAATAATTGTATTACAATTTGTGAATGGACTTCTGTCTTCTTGGAAATATGTAAATGCTTCAGTTAGCTTCGCATTATCAAGACTGCAATTAATGTTGAAATTTTCACTAATTATATTATTAATAAATTTTAGTATTTCTGTGTATTTTGTTCATTTGTCAATTTTTCATATAAAACAAAAGCCTTGGTTAAGAAATGAATAGATTTTTGAATTATTGTCATTATATTGTTAACTAGCGACCTGCTCGCGGCTTCGCCTGCGTAAACTGCACGACTGAACTATTTCGATTTTTCGCTCGATCGCGTTCTCACTTAAATTTATATTTATGCTTAAATTTATATTTTAATTAGTTGTAGCTATTTTTATTATAAGCCGATTGAATTGAAATAAGCAATTTTAAGGGAAGGTTACCAAAATACAAACAGAACTTAACTCGGTTCAGCCATTTCTGAGATGACCGTGCACAAACGCACGGACAAACAGAAAATAAAACTAAAAATAATATTTTTTATTCTATTATATTGATAAATGCCTCCAATAATATATTTTTTCCATATACAGGCACCGATCGGTTAGGTTTTTGTTGTATGTATAGATATTGCCATCGGATTGGCAGATATAGGACCCACCAAAACCTCACGGTGCACCTCGACCGCCACTGGCCACAGGGACTACATCATTCTTATAATATTTGTAATCATTCATTTTTAATTATTTTAATGCGCCACGATCGATTTTTGTGAATGTCTTTTTGCTTGTCTCTAGCAGGACAGTGCCGAGGCTATTAGATTACCGAGTACAGAGGTTATTGGGACGTATTATACGTCGCACATTTTTCTAAAAAATGCAATAGCAATTTTAGGTTGGTTTCCCTGCTTCGAATGTTAAATGCCCAATTCGTTTATGAAATGAATTAGGTAATTATGAATTTAATTAGCTAATTTAAAGCCAAACCTATGGAAATAAGAAGATATTGAAAAGTACTACTAGCCCCGTTGACGCGTAAAATACGTGTTTTCTTAATAACGAGTTACGAGTTAGTAGCTTTATATAGTGATGTACATTATACACATGGACGTCTTCTCTATATAAACTTTATTAAACCATATTCCATACGCTGTCCGCATAATTTTCGTAAAAAGAAAAGTCGAAAGTTTTTATCGCAAATTAAGTATATGAATAAAGTATGCATATAAAAAGGAAGTTATAAATTTTACGATGAATGAAAAAAAATTGAATCAACTGTAGGGTAAAAGGATTGTTATAGATTGAATAAATTGTACACATTTTTTTGCTGAATTTCTTGAAATTACTACATTATTTAATTTTATCATAATATATTTTCCCTAAAAATAAATCAATAAAGCATTTTTCGCACACTTAGAAAATTGAAAAAGACATATTTAGAAAACGTATAAAAATCTCGCTGCGTTCAATTTTTTATACGTTTTCTAAATAAATCAATAAAGCTGCAAAAATAAAAGGAAAATCTTATATTATCATTCAGACTGAATATTATTTTTCAGGCAGTTTTCCGTCCCAGTCAACTATCGGCATCAACCAATTTACACGAAATTGCTATTCGATAAATTGTGCTTTTCACAGAACAGTTGAATCACACTCAACAATAAACGTCCCTCGTTCTGTACGTTTCCGCTTTGCGCC
This sequence comes from Podotricha telesiphe, assembly GCA_038994665.1. NCBI lineage: Eukaryota > Metazoa > Arthropoda > Insecta > Lepidoptera > Nymphalidae > Podotricha > Podotricha telesiphe. The sequence goes on from JAOYRR010000613.1 coordinate 39,035, forward strand.
CTTTTGTCAAAGTATTTTGCTAAAACAGACCTTAATATGTATTTATAAAGTTTATTTTTGCTAATTTAGTGATATAGGCTATAGGGCTGCCTGTAGGGGAATATTTGAGAGGTTAATTTATATTTATATATATATATTTTTTTCATTCTATAATTTAACTTTTACTTATTTATATTTTTTATTTATTTTTCGTTAAACGATTAATATTATTGTCTTGAGACATGCAAAGCTATTAACATCTTATTAAGTGAAGATAAAATAGTATCAAGTGAAGATAAAATAGTAAAGATAAAAACAAGTGNNNTTTTTTCGTGTATCGAAAACAAATTGTATCGATTGAAATTGAAACTTTAAATTGTTAATAAAAAAAAAGCTACTTAACTAATTCATATACAATTATTCACAAGATAGGGTGTAAAAATGTATAAAAAATTCATATTTTATTATATTTTTAAGCTTATAGATATATGTATGTTGGAGACCTTAACGAGCTGGTTTGATGGTCAATTATTACTCCGAGAAATTGTTATACATTCAAATTAACGCCGATTTTACTACTCCTACACCTTAAGGTTGACTGGCAGAGATCGCTTGTAGCGACCGCTTATAGCGGCCGCCTGGTGCATTTTATTTACATTTCTCTATTATTTTTTCTCTTTTACTCTGTACTATTATTATTATTATTTCCTAATCGGGCACAAACTGCAGATAAGAGTATCACAACACCATAATTTACAGACCTATAAGAGTACATTACACAGCCCTACCGAGGGCTCGTATTCCCCATGCCTAATACACGCGTGTCCAGGCAGCCAGGCGTAACTGCGATAGGCTTGAAATCATCCACCGACCCTCGGCTAATGTGCGCCACTAAATAATGACCGTTTGCGACTTATTTACAGCAATAAAAGGCATTGCCTTGCACAGTTCATTAAAACTTTATAAAGGCGGATTAACCCAGTTTTTCATGTTGAATGAGAATTTTAAAACAATAAAAATATTATGTTCGTTTTAAAAATAGCATTTTTATACAAAATACGGGAAAAAGAGGCTTAATGGCAAGGCTCTATAATTTTTACACGTTTTTATTAATTTCACTTAATAGCTATCTTATAAGAAAATATTATTTTCTTTAAAGCATACACACATTTCCAGATCCGTATCCAAATCTGATTCTGAACTCAAGACCGTACTATATATTTCCAGAGCGAAGAAATAACACTAAAATATCAATCAATCCGCCGAGTGGAAATAGAACCCGTGACTACCTATTCCTCGTTCTGATTAGACTGCTGTGTTATGTTAAGCTTCGCAACATTGTTATAATTGACAATAGAATTCCTTTATTTTGTCCACCTACCTCCTGAATCTTTCGCATGGGTAAAAACAAAAAAATATATATATATAAAAAGACAGTTATATTTCAAACTAGCGAACAGCTCACGGCTTCGCCCGAGCGATCTATAGCTCTTTCGTATTCTAGCAGCCTTTACGCAAAAAAATTTAATGTCTGGAAAAACAAAAAATCGGTAGAATATTATAAAAGTTCATCTTAATCGGATATGCGGTTTGGCTTGATGACGTCACAGACAGACAGACAGACAGTTAGTTTCGCCTTTCTAATATTAGTATAGTACGGATTACAATATAAATATCGCTTCAGTCAAAACGTATTGTCATTTATTTGGCATCGATTGTTGTTTTGGCTCCGACTCAGATATAAAACTGGTCGGATGATTTGTGTATATTTTATCACCCCGGAGTCTCGCAGTTAATCACACGCGATAATATTTCAATTCCATAAATAACCTCCTGCCACTCGTTATCGGTACGGAATTACATTTTATATGTAGATATATGATTTCATATATTATATTTGTATACATATTAACATTGTCAAATGTATTAATTACTAGCGACACGCTCGCGGCGTCGCCTGCGTAAACTACATAACTAACTATTCCGGTTCGCCCGCTTGTGTTCACACTTAAATTATAAGCTTGGCTTAAATTTATAATTTAAATTGTTGGAACTTTTTGTTTATGAAGCGATTGAAATTGAAAAACACTAAATGTTAATGGAAGTTTACGGCAATAAAATAATCAAAATCGGTTAAGCCGTTACTGAGATTCATTTATTAGCAAACGTTCAAACAAACAGACAAACAGAAAAGAAAATTAAAAATCATTGTTTTGTGTTCTATAATATTATATTGACAAATGCCTCTAATAATATATCTTCCATGTTCCATATGTCAATCACGTACATTTTTATTATATGTATAGATATAGATTATGTTCGAAAAAAGTGTGCACTATTATAGTAACATTTGGACGGTTACTAAGAGGCGCGGGTACAAATCCAGCTGCGTTAAAAAACTTATACGTTTTCTAAAAATCAATTACCTGAGTGTGTGAATAACACTTTTAAACGTTAAGGTAACTAAAGTGCTTAACTGTGTTTAAATGGCCTAAAAACACGACTAAGTTACGGAACAACTTACTTCGACAAAGGTAGATAGATACAAGAAAAAATTATAAAATATTTGTTACAATATTTGTATATTTGACAATAGTAGCTGGCAGCTAATACTGGACAGTTTAAAAATGTTAAAATGACAGACAGTATCTTATCATGGGACGGATCTCGGAAACACGAGCGCGTTTTGACATTTCAGCCAATTTCCTCATGTGAGTGAGTTGGTCGTCGTCGTACTGTGATAAGTTCCACCACTGCGCAATATCTCGAATGTCTCGAATTCCGGTACAAAGCAGACAACGGAGTGTCTTGATATGAATTTCTCTCTGAATCTGTACTTGCTTTGCGGGAAGGTTATAATTCTCTTTTAAATAGGCCCAGTTATCAAATACCTTGACTTGTGGATATATATTATAAAAAAACTTATAATAAATATTATAAAAAAAAAACTATGAATATTTCCACTAATACCGACTTCGTAAGGTAAAAAATTAAAACTAGATAATGTATGATATGAGTTATTTCAACTGTAACATCTCAGCATCCAATTGTCATGAAAAATGTATGCCTAACGAGCTGGATGTGTAATATATAAATACAAGAATACTCTATATTTTTTTAACATTTTTTAAAGTGTTATTTCCACGCTAAGGAAATTGAAAAAGACATATTAAGAAATCGTATAAAAATTTGAACGTAACGGGATTTGAACCCCCTCCTCTTAAAAACCGTTCAAGCGCTCTGACCGGTAAGTCATGCGTTTATGTCTTTTACAAGAGTACTCGTTAATAATTTATGTGCAACATTAATCTTATATCATTCGAATACCTACATAAATATGTAACCTTCAATAATGCTTTCATCTAGTATATTTTCAGTCACAGCATAATGTCCACAAAAATATTAATGTCCTCGGAGATATTTATGGTCAAGTGTTATCTGTTTCAGTAACAATATATTAATCAATCTATTATATGTATCAAATAAATTCTTCTTATATGAAATAATAGATTCTTTTGGAAAGATGAAAGTATAAAATACGAACAACTTGAAAATCAGAAAAAATATATCAATATCAAATTAATTTAAAAAATTGATTTGGATATTAAAAAAATAATTTAAACAGACAATGCCCGTATTTTGGTATAAGCCTAGCTCTAAATACTGAAAATGTTACAAAAAAAAATATTTTTTAAAAAAGGAATAAAACTTAAACAAGAGGTACAGACCATTCATCCATAGTGTGATAGTACAATTTAATTTAAAAAAAAAACCTTACAACAATGCGACATATTACAAGTAAAAGAACAATACTTAAGTATATGTTAAAAAATATATATTTTATAAATAGCATTCTCTCTTGCCAAACGATTGTTCGTAGATTAATCTTGGGGTAGCAGAAATTTGTAAAAATCTCTCTACAGAGATGCTAACAACAAAAATAAGTTGTAATAAGCGTATAAGAATTTCAACGTAGCTGGATGTAGAACGCATGGCTTAGCGGTCAGAGCGCTTGAATGATTTTCAAGAGGCGCGGGTTCAAATCCCGCTGCGTTCAAATTTTTATACGTTTTCTAAATATGTATTTTTCAATACTTAAGTTAGCATCTATTTCGCTAAACCATTTTATTAAATAAATCACCGTTTACTAAACTAAGCTTTTTCATAAATAATTATTATTTATGCGCAAAGACAAAAGGGAAACTCAATTTTTGTTATATAGAAGACACATGAGGCGGAAAATGTTCCATCCCACACTGTCCACTAGATGAGCAATTTACTCGCGACGAGTTACACGTACCAAACTAAGCTGATATAATGACACAGATTTCTCGCTTCGTAGCTCCAGACAAGGGATTTGTCTATGGTTTAATGTTAGATTATTTTGTATATGAAAAGGCAAGATAAAAGACCGTAGTGGTCCAGTTGGAATATATGGGAATAAATGCGATTAGTGTGGCTTCGAGCTAGGCAAAATACACTGAAAGAATAAGAGGTTCATCAAATGAAATAGTTCAGCCAAATGTTAATTGGAATCCTATCTAATTACAAGCGGGAAGGAAATAATGTAGTGATGCGTCACTATATTTTTCATGTGGAAGTTGATGCGTGATAATAAAAAAGTAAATAAATTTTACATGATCTACGAAATTTTGGGCAAAGTTTTGGCACATAACCCATAGGTGTAGAATATGGGTATATTTTTAGCTTTAAGCTTTTACTCATCTAGCAGGGTAGTAAAAGCTCTCTTTTTGACTCTTTTACAAAAGAGAGTGGAGGCAAGACTAACCTTAATTTTCGGCTTCGATTCGAGATATTGCGTATTAAGTGGCATATATGTTTGGTAACAAGCTACATAATAATTTAGTCCGTAAAAAGTAAAGCAAGACCGTTCAAGTTTTCATGAAGCGCGTGTTCATACCCGCTGCGTTAAAATTTTTATACGTTTTCTAAATATGTCTTTTTGAATTTCCTAAGTGTGCGAATAAAATATAAGTTGTATTGTTATTTATTTGCACTAAGTGTAAGTGTCTTATCTATGATTAGACCAGTAAAATGGTTTTTTTTTTTCATTTACAGGTCGAATTGACTGTGTACTGAATTGTCAAGACCAACTGGACACATATTGGCGTCCACATGCATATATATCACAATCACAAATCGGATATTTACTTGTTTATTGCGTTTTTATATTTCAATGTACACATTAAAAAGCTACATTGCATCATCATAGAAGTCAAAATAAGGAATGCTTTCATCGTTTTCAAATAATATACGAAACAATACTGCCAGTTCTATATAAATTGTAACAAGTTCGTGAATTCATAAGGGAAATATCTAAAACGTCGCATTTATTGTGTATCCGTGCTCTCGAGATTGACTCCGGTGATAAGGAGCGGAAGTCGCTGACAGTTGGGGACTATATGGAAAAGGGTTTTATTTTAGGTATTTTACTTTCCAGGTGGATATTGAAGTCGGTTTTAGTCTAGGTGTCATATCCGCCTAATAGTTCCAGTAAAATTATATTAAAAAACGCTGTACATATTGGGTTTTAAACGCTATCGTCACACATTTTAGACGTCCCTATTAGCCTGACAGGATTGTAAATAAATATTAAAATATTTTACCTCCCCTGTTTGGAGTTCTGCCACTTCATAAGACTATATCTATATATCTATATAAATATCAAAATTGGATTGATCTTTCATTAGATTATTCCTGGAATAGCTTAAAAAATGTGGAAGAAAAAATAAGCCTACATTTATCCCAAGACTCTCAAGTATGTCTATATAAAATTTCACCACAGTTCAGCGGTTTGACCGTCATGACGACAAAGTTACTTTTGCATTGATAAAATTAATATAGATTAATATAGGTTTTACTTGTAACTTGTATTCTTATGAATAATAATGGTTGCATTCAAATTATTTATACGAAAGAAGTTATGGACATGCATCTTATAATAATATTAGATCCATGTCCATAATTTCTTTTGTTTATAATATCGATTGTTCTGCACTTTCTACTATATAAAAAAATTCTTTGAATACTTTTATGCAATGCGCAATTTTTATAAATGAGTCAAAAATAAAGAAACAGTAAAAAAAACTAGCCACTTATTAAAAAATATTAAAATATTTTTAGTATCAAAAAATAACATACGCTGAAAGATTTAATATAAATGGACTGGAAGACAACTCTAGAAAATTTCATTTTCAAGTCAATTTATCATTGTCACTTGTTTATGTATTCGTTGAAAATCATTTATCTAGAAAACGTAAAAAGAATCTGTATAAAAACCTAACCAAGTTTCTTGGTTAGAGTTCAAGCGTTAGAGCCAATTATTTGATGAGACAAAATATTATAATGGCTTATTAATAACCAAAATTTCTTAATTTGAATTACATTGAAATTCTCACGTGTCATGTTATACTTTTACTTCGAAGCGTTCGGTCTGAATCGAAAAGAGCAGCTTCAAATCCTGCTATCATAATTTTATTTATGAAATTTCAAGATGTATCTATTCAAATTTAGTTAAGTAGAGAGAGGCGGCTGTTAAGCGCTATTTAGGGTGGCCCCTAAAGCCTTCATTTGGGTCACAATTCACAGGAACTGCTCCGAGCTCCTCTCCATGCAGCGCGATAAGCACCCACACGGCGAATACATTATAATGGCTGTTTCTTGTTTTTTCTTTTGTTTTCTTTAAATTGTTATCGGTCCTTCTATCATTCAAAGTTCTGAATTAAATTCAAAGTCCGGGTATAAATCGAGCTCAACGATTCCCTTACATGGCAAGCCAGATACTTACAGATTAAGCTGATATAAGCGTGATAAACATAAAAAAAATACATGTTTTGTCTGTGTCTTAATTTTTTACTAGCGGAGCTCGCGAGTTCGTCCGTGTGGAGTTCTACAATAAAAGTAGATTAAGTTACTCTTTATTACATCAGCTATCTACCAGGGAAAGTCACGTCAAAATCGGTACAGCCGCAGATCAGCCGGCACAAACAAAAAGACAGAATTTTTAAAAAAAAAAATTGTTTTGATATATGTACCGTTGATATATACACAATATGCATTTAAAAACAAAAAGACACTTCAATTTTATTTATTTGTATAGATCTACTGTGCAACCAGCAATTATCGCTTTAATTTGCTAAGCACATTGTTTCTATATTACTTAAAGTAAATTGTCAGCATACCCAAAGGCGAAGCCTATTTATTTTGTTTGTGGATAACTCAATTTCACGCTGCGGACGTGCGGTTCCGTACGTCGCGTCGCGAGCTTCTACAATCTTGTAATGGCTTCGTATAAAACGAAAACTCTCTAAGTAATTAATTGGAGATAAGTTTATTATGTTGATTAGTGTCTGTTGCTATAAAACGTGTATAGTTGAATTTGTTATTTAGATACTGGTTTGTAACTTTGTGAACAGTTCAGTAAAGTGTTTAAGAATGTACCTACTTTTTTAATATATTTTCGAGAATGTTTTGAAAATATGTGTTGTAAAAGACATATTTAGAAAACGTTTAAAAATTTGAACGCAGCGCTTAAGCGCTCAAGCGCTCTGACCGCTGAGCCATGCGTTCTACCTCCAGCTACGTTGAAATTCTTTCAAGATTTTCAAGAGGCGCGGGTTCAAATCCCGCTGCGTTCAAATTTTTATACGTTTTCTAAGTATGTCTTTTTCAATTTCCTTAGTGTGGGAATAACATTTTAAAAAATGTTAAAAATGAATATGTGTTGTATTGGTTAAAAGCAGGTTCAGGACTTTTCCCGCATAGCAGGATAGTCAGAGAGAACCTAGTGTCAAAACACTCCATTGTCCGCCCGAAATCGAGATATTGTGTGTTGAGTGGCAAAACTCAACGACTGGCCTTTGTCTTCTTGCCAGAGTGGAGAAAGTAGACGCTGTATTATTTTTGCCATTAACCATTGAAAATTTGTTACTATAAGAAAATCTATTTGGAATGTACTTATCTCTATCTCTTTTAGGCAGTTTATAGAATGTATGTTTAAAAATATTTGTAATTAAGATTTGGAAATAAAATACATAAACTTAAACTTGAACATGAAGGACATGAACAATATTATTTTGGAAAATGTATAAAAATGTAAACGTAGCAGAATTCGCTTTCGCTTCTTGGGTCGTCGAAGCGAAGTTTTGTTGTCACCATTAGACATTAGCATATAGCGAAGTTTTGTAGACATTGTTTTAATTTTCTAATACCGCAAAAATCTTTTCAAGAAGATCATTTCGAATTCATTCAAAACTGGAATATTGGAAATTAACAATTCACTCATTTCCTTCAATTTATTGTAATTACAGACAGATAGAAAAAAAAAATTCATCAGCTATCTATATTGTAGTTACATTTTTATAATATTTTTATTTTGGACAGCTTATATCCCAGCAGCGCTAAGAAGGCGTTAACACTTAATTAAAAACTAGACATTTATTATTATTAAATCTAATGTAAACAGTTCAAATATAAAATATTGCAAGTTTATGAGACAATAAAACTTAAATAACTTATGTAAAAAATATATATATATATTACATAAGTTATTAACGAGGTGTAAACTAAAGCTAATTTGAATAGATATAAATTAGAACCTAGTGAGAACCTGTAATCGACATATTGCGAGCTGAGTGGCGGAACTCTACACAGCGCTTTGTTTCTATCAAAGTGGGGAAATGATTTTAATATGGCGCGATCCCATTGCGCTACGATGGGAAAAATTTTATAAGACTAATTAAATTAAGAATAATTAAAGCGATTTCAACTATTAAATATTGCGACAATAGAATTATAATGAAAATATATATTATTTTTAGAGTTTTATTACAAAAAATATTATAACATATTTATTACAGCATTTTTTATAATTCTTATCGAAATAGATATATATATAAATATATAAACTAATAGCCGCCCGTAACTTCGTTTGCGTGGACCTCCCTACCAAAATACCCGACTCGCTGAACAACTTTAAGGAGCAATTCCTTATGTCTTATAGCATACCTGGTCTATTATCTATATTTTCGAACACCTAGTTCCACTTATCTAAATCATTTATAACCTAAGCCTAAAATATATACGAACAAAAAAAAATTCCTTGAAATCCGTTCGTAGTGTCGAATATTCTTTTTTTTTGTTTCACTAGCGACCCGCTTGCGGCTTCGCCTGTGTAAGCTACACGACTAAACTATTTAGTATTTTCAACCGCCCGCCCGCGTTCTCACTTAAATCACAAACTTTTCTTAACATTATAATTCAAATGGTCGTAACTCTTTTATTTATGAACCGATTGAAATGAAATAAACGCTAAATATTTGAGAGAAGTCGAGCAAAATACAATAATCAAATTGCATTCAAATCGGTTAAGCCGTTTCTGTGATTAGCGTGCAGAAACAGACAAACAGAAAGGAAAATTAAAAATCATTGTTTTGGGTTCTATTATATCGATAAATGTCACCAATAATATTTTTGTTATATATCTTCCATGTACAGACAGCGATCAGTTACATTTTTATTATATGTATAGATTATAGTGTAAAAAGATATGAAAATTTATTTTGAATAACAAACGTCTTGTATATTTAAATTCACTGTGCATTTTCCTAAAATACAATCAATAACTTATTTGAATTTTTGGGAACTTTACTATATATATAAAGCAATTTCATTATTACGTGACAGACGGAGATTACCAACGTCACTCCGTTTTTGAGATTTAACCCATTTGTATTACCAATAAAAATTGATTGTATATTTATATTGTATAGATTAATAATCTATATTATAATAAAACAGTAAAAGTGTGTCTGTTCATTTAATATATTTACGAAAATAACTAAGGGATGTGTAAAATCTAAAATAGATTTTAAAATGAAATTATTTTAACCGGTTGAATCGTTTTTATGCGTATTTGATTTGGTCAGTTTAAACTAGTTTATGGTTAAATGTAATTATTTATTTTATTAATTCGGTTACCAATTTTTTTTTTTTTTTTATTTTGTTTGTTTATCTGTTTGTATGGCGCATAGCTTTGTTGTTTTAACTATCTGATGTGAATATCTAAGAGATAAAAAAAATACCAGCTTAAAGGAAGTTATTATAATTCTAGATCCAAGATTTAATATTAACAGGTGATAAATGGATGTATCAACTAGTAATGAAATAAATTTGAACCTATTTCATTCGTTACACTGTTATAATTTTAATTTCCATAAACAATTTTAAATTTATATGATAAATCACATTGTATCTTAGATAAAAAACTAGAACTTTTCTAAGAATAATAAATACTTTGTCTTACAATTTCCATCATAATAAAACCATTCATTATAAAATAAAATAGAAATACCTACCGTCTTTATTCGTCAAGTGTCACACAGGGTCCATGTCGGATGTGCGACGAAGCGGTAAATCGTGTCTGCTATTTTATCAGCTTAGTGGTTGAGATGAGCTACACTCATAGTGACAATTCAGTCGCTTACGGTCTTATAATAAGATAATATTTTCATTTTTCTTATCTAAAGTGAAATATTTGTATAGCATATGTTCTAATTAGTTTTTATTACCTTTCCTTGTATCTACGAGTATCTGTCAATGTATGAAAATCTTGCGCTATTTCGACTTCTTGCCGATTGATTTACTGAAACATTTCCGCACACGTGACTGGATCCGATAAAACTATATATATATATAATACTACAACCTGCGGCTTCGCCTGCGTAAGCTACACGACTATAAACTATTTTGTTTTTCAACTTGCCTGCGTTCTCCACTTAAATCATTGAACTTTGATTATAAATTTATGATTTTTAAATTGTAGTAAGTTATTATTTATCAACCAATTAAAATGAAATATGAGCACTAGAAATGTTAAGGGAAGCTTTACCAAAATACAAACTGCATTTAAATCGGATTATAAGCCGTTTCTGATATTGGCGATGTATAAACGCACAGACAATCAGACAGACACAAACAGTTAAACAAACAAACAGGCAAACAGAAAAGAAAATCAAAAACCATTCTTATGGGTTACGTTTTTAAATATTCCCAATAATATATATTTTTTTCAAATATCTACCGAGTTCGAGTATTTACGTGTTGAGTGACGGACCTCACTCCGTTCTTTGTCTTAACAGTCCGATGAAATAAAAATTATTTAAATGTAATCATTGCTTTAAGTAAAAATCGAACCCACAACCAATCGCGTCTCACTACGCCACAATAGCTATTACTATGTCGGGACTTAAGTTTTCTCTCGCTATCGGGTACCGAGTTTAATGCAAATTTATCTATCCGTGTAGCAATTATTCTAAACTTAACTTTGTCAATTTATCTTGCCTCCAGTCAAAACAATATTAAAATAGTCATATATGAATGTCTTCTTTTTAAATATAATCATATTTCGTTTAGATGCCATTGTGCTTCAGTGGGACAGCGTCTAGTTTTAAACACCATTGATTGTGGGTTTGATTCCCACTGGGGGGAATGATATATATTTCAAATATTTTCATAGCTCCGCTCTGATATCTAAAGCAAAGCGTGGTGTCGAGTTCCATTTCAAGGAAAAACACTAGGTTCTCACCAACTATCCTGTAATGCGGGAAAAATTATAAAACTATAAAAAAGGAAATAACCTGAATCCCTGTTAATAAAACTTAATGGACATTCAAAAGAAAAACACAATAAAAAAAAAACAATTGCAATACCAACACAAAGTCATAGGTCCGCCCACGCCGACTCGATTCGGCGCGCGAGGCAAACCCGATGTAATAGATATAGCGATTCTAAAGAATGTTAGCCTCTGGCAGCACTCTATAGAAGCGCTATCCGAGCTAGACTCAGATCATCGTCCAGTCATAGTAAATCTAGGTCCAGCTAGCCCCTCAGGCCCCGCGACTCGAACGATAATCGACTGGATGAAGTTAAATAAATTACTTCGTTCAGTCGAATCACCTTTGCACGACTTAGTACCCGGCATCACCGACTCAGTAGATTTAGCGATAGACGCGGCGAATAAATTTACTATTTACATACAAGAGGCTATCTTAAGTTGTTCGAAAGAGGTTCCAAACCTACCTCCGGGTAGATTTGAAATCTCAGATAAACTTAAGAGATTAATAACGCGTAAAAACGCGGCAGCCCGACTACACGACTCGTACCCTACCGACCAACATCGTAGGGAGCTCAATAGGTTGAGGAGGGAAGTTCGACATAAATTCGAGCTTCTCCGCGGTGAGTCGTGGGAAAGAAAGCTAGAGAAGGGCTCTCGCCATCGCACCAGGCGTTCTGGGCGCTGTCGAGGATCTTTCGTGCTGACCACCTCGCGACTATGCCACCTCTATGTAGGCCCGACAATTCGATTGCCGCCGATGACACCGAGAAAGCGGAATGTTTAGCCGACAGTCTTGAGGCTCAATGTTCCCCCACCGATCAGCCCTGCGACCCCCAACACCTCGCACAGGTGGACGAACAGGACGCAGACTGGGCTTCGTTACCTCCTGTTGGCGAACCGCTTCGCCCGACCTCCGCCGGTGAGGTCAATGACATTATTAAAAATCTGAAAGAGAGGAAGGCCCCGGGGCCTGACCGTCTCTCTAACAGAGTTTGTAAAACGTTACCGGCCCAGTTCGTGTCTCTATTAGTTATTATTTTTAATACTCTATTAAAAGCCTCCACCTTCCCGGATCGGTGAAAAGAAGCCATCATAATAGGCATTCCAAAGCCTAGCAAGCCGCGTAATCTCCCCAGTAGTTACAGACCTATCAGCCTTCTAAGCTGCCTAGGTAAAATATTCGAACGAATAATTCTCGTTAGACTCTCTGAGGCGGTAGAGACAAAGTCATTACTGCTCAACGAGCAGTTTGGTTTCCGTAAGAAACACTCCGCCGTACATCAAGTGCACCGGCTCACGGAACACATTGCACGTCACAATATACACAATTCATGTCGCAGTAACACTGCAGCCATTTTTCTCGATAAAGCGAAAGCATTCGACAGAGTCTGGCATAACGGCTTGATTTTCAAGCTTCTAAGCGCTGAAATGCCAAACGGTCTCGTTCTCATCTTACGAGACTTCCTGTCGAATCGCTACTTCCGTTATAAAGTAGAAGGCACTCTCTCCTCCCCCCGCCTCGTCCGAGCCGGCGTTCCCCAAGGGTCAACGCTCTCGCCTCTTCTGTACGCATTGTACACGAGCGACATGCCTAAAATCGCAAACGTCCATCTAGCTATGTACGCCGACGACACCGCCCTCTATACTACTTCTCGAGCCGCCTGGGTTATAGCCGAGAGACTCCAACTTGCGGCCGACGCGCTAGGCGCATGGTACCGCAAGTGGGGAATCGAGGTTAACCCGGAGAAAAGCGCTGCGATATACAATACTGCTAATAAACAAGTATAGTAAAATGTCACTTAGAATGTATCATGTCCTCGGGTCATAAAAGAATATAATGCACACATGGGCGGCGTTGATTTGATGGATATCTTCATCGGTCGATATCGCATCCGCATAAAGTTAAGAAAGTGGACAACGAGACTCTTTTACCACTTGTTAGACATGACATGTCATCAATGCTTGGGTACTATACAAAAAGGTAAACACAGTGAAAGGAAAACTTCAGAAGAATATTATGAAGTTAGCAGATTTTAGAACTGAGCTTGCCGATACTTTATGAAGATATCAAAGTCACTAGTAAAAAGTGTAGTGTCGTTATGTGACAATAAAAACAATCAATGTTTCGCATTATTTCATGCTGATTTGTTTATGGCCTTAATGCCTGAAGTATCAAAATTGATACCTGGTTTTTTTTCTAAATAAATATGTAAAATAAATATTTTGATTTTTTTAGTTATTTTTCTCTTCATCTAGACCCTCAAGCAAACACAGTAATATTTAAAAAAAATCACTTCCGTAAATGAGGCTACTAAGGGTTAAGGGTTAAACAACTTTTAGTAGAAAATATAAAACAGGCATCTGGTATCACTAGTTTTGACATTAGTTGACGAAAATGGCGTACCGGCGGCCGTCAACTGTTCTCTTCAAGGTATTTATATAATTTTATTGATTATTACCCAGTTTGGGAAAAATTTCACGACTGAATCCTATGCTTGATATCATGATTATATAATTTGTCTAATAAGTTTGCAGTTCTAACTTCTTACATTGGTGTTATTTTCGATATTAACATGATGTATGCTGTGACATACATTGCCAAGTTTGTAAAAAAATACCCCTATTTAATTTGTATGTCAGGGCATACATTGCCAATGGTTTTGCTTTGCTTAGTTTGTATTAATGCATTTTTTTTCGTTGTCTGCAGCAAAAGCTTGACACTCGTGGTGGTAGAATTTTAGCGCTTGTCCCTGCTCAAAATGCACCCTCTGATGATAGTGAACATTCTGATATTGAAGACAAAATACGTGTGCACACACCGCTTTTCATGTCCAGCTCCTCTGCACCCTCAATTGATAGCTCTTTAGAAAGACTTAATCTTCTAGATGATGAAGACCCCACCAGCGAAAATGTTCGCCTTACACCAATTTTCCAAAATGTTTATTCAAGCCCATCTCTAGAACCGAATTGTAGTCAAGTACCAGTACTGGTGATATTCCCTCATTTCCCGCAACACCTGCAATCCCTGCTACTCCTGCAACTGCTATACTAATTGCACCTAATGCACCCCCTGGTTTGGTAACACCTAGCATGTCGACGAATGCCTCCTCCACATCACGTATTTCCAGAAAAACAAGATCACAACGTCCCACTGTTCATGTTGCTAAACGACCTAGACGAATGCAAAAGTTTACTCTTAGTTATAATTGAAAAAAAGCTGTGTTTCGACATGTGGCTTCTATAGAAGAGGAATTGGAACCTGTCGGGAGCGTCACAGTTCTAACTCCCCTGGAGTATTTCTATAAGTTTTTTTCCCCAGACATTTTGACAGATATTGTCGAACAAACAAATACGTATGCAATATCTCAAACTGGACGTACTCTGGGTTGGACTGAAGACGAATTACGGGATTTTTTAGCGATTCATATTATTATGGGTGTTGTAAGCATGCAGTCTTATACTGATTATTGGAGTTTGCGATATAGATACAAACTTGTGGCTGATTTGATGCCACTAAAACGTTATCAACAAATAAGTCGTTTTTTACATTTTGTTGACAACAACGTACAAGATTCTGACAGATACTATAAAGTTAGGCCGTTAGTGCAAAAAATAAGAGACAATTGTTTAGCTCAAGAAAATGAAAGGAGATTCGCATCGATGAGATGATGATCCCATACAAAGGGACAAAAGCACGGAAGCGGCGTCAATATATGAAGGACAAATCTAATAAGTAGGGTTTTAAAAATTACGTCCGCGCTGAAGTTTCAGGAATGATTTATGATTTCGTATTGTATGGAGGAGAGGACACGTTCCGATTCCATTCATTTACAGAGAAGACAACAAAGCAGTGACCTTGATAAGTTCCTATGTCGGCGTTGAACCAGTAGCTACAATAAAAAGATACTGCAAGGACTCCAAAACGAAGGTTGACGTTCAATGTCCGCAAATTGTAAAGGAGTACAACAAGCATATGGGAGGGGTTGACTTGGCCGATATGATTATCTCCTTATCTTATATAGAACACCTTACAAGACAAGGAGATGGTATATCGGCATATTTGCCCAACTTCTTGACATATGTATCAATAACGCATGGCTCCTTCACAGAAGAGATTCCAAGACAAAGTCAATTGTTTTGAAGGACTTTAGATTCGAATTCTACGAAGGTCTAAAAAAATACCAGCGTAGTAGGTAGTAGTAAGGTAGCGGTAGTAACAAAGGCACCAAAAAAAGAGTACCACAAGCCAGTCCAGTTGAATCGTCACGATATGACAACGGTGGTCATTTTATGACAATGACCACACAAGGAAGATGCCGATTGTATTCAAAACTTACAGTCGTACAATGTATGAAGTGCCAAGTCCGCCTTTGTTTCGTAACTGGCAAAAATTCCCGTAATTGTCAACTAGATTACCATGTGCCTACGTAATTTCTATGTATTTTTTTATAAAAATAAATAATAAATATAATAGTTGTTTTTTTTTACATACGTAGTCAGTACCTACATGGCAATGTATGCCCCTGCATACAACACATTTACGATTTGTATTCTTGAGTAGTTGGCGGTGTATGTTGTGGCATACATGAGTTTCAGGAAAACTTAAGCTTTTCAGATTTTTTTTCAAATTTTTCTATAGTCGTTATATGTGTATAAGTAACATTTCTGATGACAAAATTCAGGTTTTAACCCTTTTGGTGGTGGCAATATGTGTGCCACCAACTTTTCAAAATTATTTTTTACAACTGGTTAGTAAGATTCGGACCAAACTAATTTAAAACTATAAACAGATAACATCTTAAACGAAAAAATAAAAAACTTGACAAGTATGGTTGACAGCTGTCATATTATCAGTCGTCGATTTTTCGAATTTGGTGAATTTTATACAAGACGATAAATCCATAAACATTTTAGATCGTGACGTAATTGTGGTAAGTTTTCTTATTTATTTTTGTTACACAGTTATTACCTTATGCATTACAGGGAATATTTCAGGAATCCACATTATAGACTTTTAATTATTTAACTTTGATTATGGTGAAAATTAAAAAGGCTGAGAGACTGTGAAATAGAAAAGGAACTGGAAGAAATCTTTGGTTTTCCTGATGGAACTTTTTCCGAAGACGATGGGGAGGTATCGGACGGTGAATACAACGGTAATGACGACTTGGAAAGATTGTTGACAGAAGAAGATGTAATGCTTATTTCAGCTGTATCTAACGTTTTGAATGAGCCGCCTTCTCCTATGCTTAGCAGATCACCCTCGCTTTCTATTTAAGAACACCTCTCACCATCTAGGGCCGTGATGATCCTCCTATGCCTGCAGAAAACTAAGAATTCTCAGATCTTTCAGACTTTTCTTCGTCATCAGACGAAGACTCGGATATTGATGAAATCGACTGGAAGAAACAAAATTGGGAACAAAATGTCGACATAGCGGATTTTGGTTCGGTATCAACCTCTAATAACAAATGGTTATTCAGGGCATATAGCATTCAATATTTTTTTTTCCAGTATTGACCTCTTGCAAAACTTATACGAAAATGGTATCTACAGTACTGCTACAATAAGGAATGAACGCGTCGGTTTACCTCTTTTGGTAAAGAAACCTAAGAACACAGGTGATAAAGATGAAGATAAAAAACTTTCAGAAGTAGGAAAAAGGGAAAGCACTAAGGTAAAAAAGCTGAAGAAAGGAAAATGGAAGTGGTGAGTAAAAGGAAATGTTGGATTTGCGGTTTGGAAAGACACAAAATAAGTTTCTGTAGTGAGCACAGCGTTCCACCCAAAAGAAAAAAAAACTTGCACCAGGACTCAAAAGGACAGTTCCAAAAAGCTTATTAGTTGTCCTGTACTAATACCAGAATATACCAAACGTATGGGGGGGTGTAGATCGTTTTGATCAGCAGAGAGGACAGTACAATGTAGGCAGTAGGAGTCGCAAGTGGTGAAAGAGAATTTTTTACTTTTTACTAGATGTCGCTATTACTAATGCATATATATTACACAAAACTAACTCGCGAGTTCATAATGTTATGACTCAGAAAGAATTCCGAATAAGTCTTTCAAGGGAATTAGTAGATAATACTACTTTTAGAAAGCGATCATTCAAATCGATGCCGAATTATGTGTCCAAGAAGAAAAAGGTAGAGGAAAGTGTAGAAAGACAAGAAATTATTTGGGGTACCAGAAGTCAGGTTCTAAGGAGTCAATGAACATTGGCCTGAAGAAACAGATGGGTACAAAAGATGTCGTTACTGCAGCACGAAAGTTCATAATAAACGATCCAAAATAAAATGTGATAGATGCCAAGTAGCGCTTTGTGTTACTCCTTGTTTCAAGCTGTTTCATCTAAAGTGATATGACCTGCACCAGTAGTGGCATGCTAGTTGCCACTACTAATTTTTTTTATAAACTATTCGCCTAATTTTTTTTTCTATTTTTTCACCGACAGAATGATTTTTTCGATTTTAAATAAAGAACGAATAATGCTAGTTTAATGAACTTATAGTACTTGCCTAATTTGATACGACCTAAAAATTGAAAGAAGATTTTTTCTGAAAAAGCTGTCGTATGAACTCATTGACTCGCAGTTGAGGAGACGGGCGGGAACTACTTCTTTACCGATAATGAAACGACAAAGGTGTGCTGAAATCGGCAAACTAGACGGCAAGTTAGCGGTACCAGAATCATCAGGTACCGCTAACAACTTAGGCCAAGGTCGTTGTAGCTTTTGTAGTTCGAAAAAAAACCGTAAAACGCGTTACAACTGCCTTACTTGCAAAAAATATTTTTGTTTGGAACACGCGGTTATGGTTTGGTCTTATTGCTATAGTAATGAATCTCAAGAGGATTAGATTTTATTTTATTATTCCTAGTTCTGTTATCTAGAAGATTTACGAAAATTTTTATGTTATGTTGAAGAAGAATATAAATTTTGGTTCATTTTATCTTAGTTTGTAAGAATAACTAATGTTTTTCAATGGGTGTTCTGTGCAACAATAATAAATGCAAATAATTGTAAAAAAATGCTTTAATTTATTAAACATATCCCTAACTTTAAATACAATATAAGTTTCCAATAGGTTTTCCCAAAAAAATCAGTCACGGATTTTAAGGTTTCGGTCCGTTACACCGTGCGCGCGTACAGGTGTTACACTATTTAGCGCGGGTACAGGAAGGTTAAGTAATAAATATAATAATATTAATTCCATAAATGGCGATTTTATTTCATAATTAGTGAAAAACACTTCTACCAGTTAACCCAAAAAAAAAAAAAAAAAAAAAAAAAAAAAAAAAAAAAAAAAAAAAAAAAAAAAAAAAAAAAAAAAAAAAAAAAAAAAAAAAAAAAAAAAAAAAAAAAAAACAAACAAATTCTAAAAAATAAAAAATCAGGTCTGAAAGGGTTAAATACAATATAAGTTTCCAATAGGTTTTCCCAAAACAATCAAAGTCACGGATTTTAAGGTTTCGGTCCGTTACACCGTGCGCGCGTACAGGTGTTACACTATTTAGCGCGGGTACAGGAAGGTTAAGTAATAAATATAATAATATTAATTCCATAAATAGCGATTTTATTTCATAATTAGTGAAAAACACTTCTACCAGTTAACCCTTAAATGGACAATGTTGTTTTTAAACAACATACTAAACATCACAGATAAAATTATCTTTATTTTATTTTTTTGTTAATTTTGACAACTAGTTCTTATTTCTGAACGAATTTTGTACTTTTTTTAATGTTGGCACTATCCATTATTTATCCATATTTTTATGCATTAAAAATAAATGAATGTCAAATGTCACTTTGAAGAAAACTTTTCTAGTGGCGCGAAACTAAGTTTTGAAGCTGTGTTCGGACTTTGATAAAATATAATGTAAGTATATAACATATTTTTATTTGCTTGATTATATCTTCAATTACATGTTCATGTTGTAAAACATTGAAAATTACTTGATGCTACTGTCGAATTACGCGAAATCTGGTATGTTGTAGGAAAACTACAATGCGCATTGCCTGCTAAATAAATGCATGTTTGGTGAAGGGTTTTTATTTTGCTTTTCAGCATGCCGCGATTACTAGAAAGCGAAATTACAAAGTATTTAGAAACTCTTGAAGATTCAGAAGATGGCTTAGACGGCTCGGACTCCGAAGTAGAGGATGAAGGTCACTATTATCAAACAGCTCGAGATGTTCTTCGGGACCTTGAAAATAGTGATGAAGGTGAGAATGCCCAGTCTGATGAAGTGGATGCTGATCCTCCTCTCGTAATTGACAACGATCAAAATATGCCAGACCCTCCTATTTTGGAAGCCGGAGAAGCAGTACCCCAGAGTAGATCACAAGGGATTTCTAAGCGACCTCTGGTTTGGCGAAAACGGAATCTTGTTACTGCTGAAGACAGCCTTATTTTTAGGGGAGAAACTCAGATAATGGAAGCATTGATGTCTTGTAACACGCCGTATGATTTTTTTTCATTTTATTTTACATCAGATCTAATAAAGCAAATTGTAGAACAAAGTAACTTATACGCGGCCCAGAAACAAATATCCAATCCTGAAATTATAAATGAAAATATCCTAAATAAATTCCTAGGCATTCTGATTTACACCTCAGTCATAAAATTTCCAAACACCAGGGCTTACTGGAGTGATAAATTTGGTTATGATCACATAAAAAATACGATGCCGTTAAGAAAATTTGAAAAAATAAGATCCACTCTCCATTTTGCCGACAATACGCTATGCTTACCCAAAGATCATCCAGACTATGACAGGCTATTCAAAATAAGACCTCTTGAGGAAATGCTCAACTGCCAGTTTGGAAAGGTTCCCTTAGACCAAAGGCTTTCCATAGACGAGCAGATGTGTACAACCAAAATGAGCCATTACATAAAAAAATACATGCCCAATAAACCCCACAAGTGGGGGTTCAAATTATATCTCATCTGCAGTCTACAAGGATATGCTCATAGATTTGAGGTTTACAGTGGAGGGGGCTCCAAAAATAACATCTTACCTGGTGAGCCAGATTTGGGAGTCTGGAAATACAGTCGTCAGGTTAGCTAGAATGGTACCACGCAATGTGAATCACATTATATACTTCGACAACTTCTATACTTCTGTGCCTCTCGTCACCTATTTAGCTAAGGAAGGAATTTTCTCACTGGGAACAGTAAGAGTAAACCGATTGAGAAACTGCAAATTGCCTGACAAAAACACTATAATGAAAAAGAACGTACCCAGAGGATTCTATGAGGAAAACGTGGCGACTGTGGATGATATTGACGTAAGTGCTGTTGTGT